>CH003196.1:472182-484708 GCA_000149265.1 Ciona savignyi
TATTCAGTTCAATGAGTCACACCCAAATTCAAACCATTTTCAACAAAATACCTATTTAGTCAATAAGTCACAACCAACCAATGTATTGACAGGCCAGGACAACAGTTCCCGTGCAATTGACGACAAACGGACATTTCGCGAAATGACTGGAGCGTTTAAAGCAGTCGGCTTCACCCATGACGAACAAAAGACTTTGTTCCAATTACTTGCAGTGATTTTGCACCTGGTATGTTATCAATTTTATTAAACACTGTTCGTACATGATAAATTATTACCACTTTTTAAGTGTAGTTTATGTACCCCAACTGTCGTAATAAAAAAGCATACTGTTTTTTCCGATACATATACCGACCTATACAAGAACGCTTCAAGTGACGAGCCCATCATGGGTTAGAACCTTGTATCGGTAAAAAAACAAATATCCTATTGTGATATTGATACCATACGTTTTAAACAACCACAGAGTAAAAATTCACATGTCTAAGTAAAATAAAGTTTTCATATCTTACCTCTAAATTGTATCTAAAACTAATTCCAATGATATTTTATGTTGTGTTAAGATTTATTTGGCTACCCATTACCCAATAATCTTAATGCACCCATTTTGATTTGATGAAAATTATAGAAAAGGTTTTCAGAACCTGAAGTTGAACAGTAGTAAGTTTGGTGTGGTTATTGTGTGAGGTTGGATTCCATCTAGTCATTCCATCAACTATTCATCAAAAATCATTTCATTCAGAACTAGTTGTTATTGTAGCAGAAATCGTTTTAATACTAAATGTTGTCTTAGTACTTTTAGTTCTTAGACCCTCTGACATTTTGCTAATTCTGCCAATACTACAACTATAGATTTTACAACGAGATAAATTAATTTAATTTTGCCACATTATTTAGCACATGACAGATAATTCTAAATTTATTTTTAGCAGACCAAATTTTGTATTTATCAAATTTCTACATAGCAATTTCAAAAGACATAAAATGCTAGCAAATCTTAGTACCATATTACAATCAATGGTAGGATAGTGAAAGGTGGTGGGAACCAGTTGATAGCTGGTCAATTGGATCCTTCCCAAGACAAGGTCTTAAGCTGGTGTAGCCTGAATCCAACGTTTACAATTTGAAGTTGTAGCAATATCCGTGGTAAACACACTGCAATGGGTCCATCAGCCGATGGGGTAATCAAACCATTCTCTATCTAACAATGGCCCCAAATGACCCCCTAAATTCCCCATTAACAATGACCCAATAGCCCCCTAAATTTCCCATTAACAATGGCCCCAAATGACCCCCTAAATTCCCCATTAACAATGACCCAATAGCCCCCTAAATTCCCCATTAACAATGGCCCCAAATGACCCCCTAAATTCCCCATTAACAATGGCCCCAAATGACCCCCTAAATTCCCCATTAACAATGACCCAATAGCCCCCTAAATTCCCCATTAACAATGGCCCCAAATGACCCCCTAAATTCCCCATTAACAATGACCCAATAGCCCCCTAAATTTCCCATCTAATAATGACCCAAATGGCCCCCTAAATTTCTCATCAACAAGAATTCTGGAGAAAAACAAGTTGGTTAGCATGTGAGGGAGACAGTGTATTAGCAGCACATACTAACATCCCAATATCACATGGACAATATACATTCAGTCTTGGCATGTATCACAAATTTCCCCTCCCATCAATTTTAACCCACAAGTAACTCATTACTATCCTGCAGGGTAATATAGAGTTCGCGCTCAACGGGGATACTGTCTCGATCAAAAACACGCAAGAAGTCGCCCAAATTGCAGAACTTCTTGGATCAAGTTGGTATTTTTTAAATACAGGTTTCTTAATTACCATCCGTGGCCTTTAATGGCCTAAATTCTTGGTACCGGTGCTACCATGGACCCACATCTACTAATGTAATGTATCATGGCCTACATTCCTGGTCCCAGTGCTACCATGAACCCGCCCACACTAATGTAATGTATCATGGCCTACATTTCTGGTCCCAGTGCTACTGTGAACCCGCCCACACTAATGTAATGTATCATGTCCTACATTCCTGGTCCCAGTGCTACCATGGACCCACCCATACTAATGTAATGTATCATGGCCTAAATTCCTGGTCCGAGTGCTACCATAGACCCATTCATACTAATGTAATGTATCATGGCCTAAATTTCTGGCCATTCCTGGTCTACCGTGGACCCGCCCGTATTAATGTAAATGTAATCTATCATCCATGGCTTATCCATGCTCAACTGATTTTTAGAACTCTAGGAAATGAATTTCTGTGCCGTATACCTATGTAGGAAAATAAGTTATGTATCGTAGCCTATACCTATGCCTAAATTTGTTATTTTTGTCCATAATATTGATGCAAATAACTGTAGACATTCTATAATAATGATTGTTATATGGGAATAAGTTAACATTATATGCTTGGTTGAGAGATTTTATATTCATGGGGTAAATCAAAATTTTGACACTGCAATAATCACTTCATAATCGCTGAAAAGGTACAATAACCAATGTTCTATTAAATAAATGATTTATTTTCCTTAAAAGACTGTATAAAAATAAAAAAATGTCTTTTCCTTTCTTATGTAAAAGCAGTTTTGTTTATGATTCTCTTGATAACTGAACAAATAACATTCTAATAGTATTCATATATCCCAATGGGTAGGATAAGATAGGATATTCATGTTTATCCCGGTGAATGGGAAAACCAAGGGTTTTAACACACAGGCAATTGTCAGATCACCTCGCGCCCACCGTCGGGTTACCAGATGTATTGCAGTGTGTTGTATAATTGAGACATTCTTTAATTTCGTAGAACCCATTAATCCACTGGGTTCAGGCAATGTCCGTTAAGTACATTGCCTACAACCAACTAGCTGGCGAAAAGTTTCGAACCTGCAACCTTTCGGCTGAAAGGCGCCCCATTAAGCAACCAGACTAACCAGTCTGACAATAAACTTTCTTCAGGTAAAGAAGCAATTGAACAAGCAATGTTGACGAGGGTAGTGGCTGCACGTGGGGAGGTGATATCGAAACTACATACCCACGAGGATACTGGTTTTGCTCGGGACGCATTCGCCAAGGTGGGGTTTGGATATGTTTTTAAAGTTTAAGTTACCTTTGTCCAAACAGGGGCCCTTTGTCCTTTGTCCTTACGAGGAAGTACCTTTGTCCTAATGTCCTAATGTCCTAACGAGGGCATTATAACAAGCAAACATCAGATTACCCTGTGCCCACGCCCCACAGTCATGATACCAGAGTTATTGCAATGTTAAATATGAAGTCAATTCTCTCTTACAGTCTTGGGTTAACCCCATTCACTGGGCCCAGAACACTTGCTCAGTGCATAGCCCAAGGACACAACATTATAGCGAAGCCTATTTTCGCATTTTTTATTATTATAACATGCAGCGTTATACATTTACCCATAGAATAATTATTACCGTTAACGACTGTTCGTTTTGCTATCTTTTTTTCCTTTGAAAAATGTTGGGCCTTTGATCCCACCATCAATCACCATTAATTGAAAATGTCGAATGGTGCCATCGAAATTTTTTAACAACGAATATTTTACTGGATATCGTATTTTCCCCGTTTGTGTCATGATTCACACAGTAAAATCATTAAATCAGATGCAAAACTGCAAAGTTTTTTTATTTTAATCACAGATATATGTGGTCTGTTTTGTATCATCTGTTACGAATGGATAAAACTTAATTTGTAATTTGCAAATTATGAATTATTAAATAAGAGGTTCCATATCCACAGACTTACACTCTGGGCTACTGGCCACAAATTGTTAAAACAGTCTTAATAATGCATTATCGCAGGCAATTTACGAGCGGGCTTTTTCATGGATCGTACAACGGATAAATACAATCATTGAAGTGAAACTAGATATTACAAGGTATGGCATGTGATAACATCCTATTAGTATGTACGCCAGTGGTTCTTGATCTTTTTGACCTCGTGGCGCACCCAAGACCAATTTATAAATGAACGGGCGCACTTTGCACAGGGAGTCAAAACAATTTGCTAAATACTCAAACAATTTAGGAAAAATTTGGAAAATTAAAAGTTTAATTTAAATAATTTCATCACCGGATTTTGCACATAACGAAATTACTGTTTCTTGAGCGCTCTTGCTTTTCGAAAGTTAATGTAAAATTAATGTTACAATGGAAAAGAACAAACTAGACACTAACCATTTAGTAGTTTAGGATCTATGTACCTTCTGTAAATTTACAAAATGTGAGTGTGGCGCACCATTTGAGAAGCACTGGTGTACGCTATTACGGTGACACCTGGGAACTAGGAATGCCTAAAAGGCCGATTTCTCAAAGCGCATGTGTTTACATTGTTGGTTAAAAATCTTAAAGGTGCTTCGCACAAGTTAAGCCAAACAGAAAAAATTGTTTAACCCTTTAGAAACGAGATTGTTTTTGCGTAGTTTGCGCGTTTTGACCGAGTCCGCTTTGTAGTGCTCTAGCGCCTCTCGTGTTATAGTTAGAACAAAATGTTCAACACTAGAGTTGTTCGAAATAAAATTTCCAAAATTTCTGAAATTTTTATTTTTTGATGACGTCACTACTTGAGGGTCCACGTCATATTCTTTCTTATACAATGTTATAGTTTTTGATCTGTTTACAATACAGCCTAACATATAGTTACAAAGTTACTCAGAAACAAATTTCCTACAATTATGTTATAATTTTGGTTTGATGACGTCATCAAAATATTATTACGTCACTGATTTCATGTTACAGGTCCACCCATGCCAAATTTTGTTTTTGTTTTTTTATTATAAAAAATGTTAAAATAGAAATTTAGATTGCTATTAAGTCCATATTGCTTTATCTTACTACTTTTTCCTTAAAATAAACTATAAATGAAGGGTTTGAACCAAATTGTGGACTATAACCTTAAAGATACTCAAAACCCCCCAAAAATGTAAAAAAAACTGGTAAGATCACATTCGGGACATCCCAAGAAGCGAAACTGCTTCTACTGCCATAGAGACATTAAATGAAACAAACCTTTTGAGCGTAGTATTAAAAAAAACGTTTTTTGTGATAATTTCCCCTCAAAATTACACCAAAAAAGTCATAAAATTGAACTAAACTTTACTTCAAAATTTCAAATGCAAAGTTATATTTATTATTGCTGTTTTCAAAAGATATATCATATAGCTTTCCAAAGAGACCAAACTTTAGCAGTTTCGACAAGAAATGTTGGAGATTTTTCATTTTGAATGAGCATATGTCAAAAAGGACAAATTTGTTCTTATCGTTTCTAAAGGGTTAAACTAGGGGTCGGCAACCTACAGCTTTTTCATCCTTCTGGTACTGCTCTTATTAATTTTATTGCTACTGTAGCAAAAGTGTTTAATACCCATGCCCAAGTAAAACAAACAGAAAAACACTCGCATTTTTATCTCACACAGATACACGTTCTTGTTCTTTTATTGCGAAAATATTATTTGTTTTGCGGCTACCAGTGATTTTTATTTTGTGCATATTGGTGAAAATGGCTTTTTAAGTGTAAAAGGTTGCCGACCCCTGGTTTAAACTGTTTCCGGCCTCCAGGTATATGTCTCTTATTCTATGTTATTAACGAAATATCACTGCTTTTCTTCATTCCAATCAGTTAGTCTGGTGGTTTAATGCGACGTCTTTTAATTAAAAGGTTGCAGATTCGAAACTGGTCACTAGCTAGTCGGTTGTGTCTCTAAGCTAAGCACTTAACGGACATTGCCCTAACCCAGCAGATAATTGGTTTAAATACTAAGTTGAAAGAAAGTGTCTATCGTACACAACACACTGCAATAGCTCCAGTAACCCGACGGTGGGCGCGAGGTGATCTGACGATTGCCCGTGTGTGGTTTTCCCATTCAAGGCGATAAACATGAATATCCTATCCTATTTAATAAGGGAGACATCATTTCTTGGATATTTTGTGTAACTTATCAATATGCGGACTGATAAAAGAGACATTACCGCCTTAATAGTGTTGGAATGTAAAGGCATCAGTTATAAGTGCCATGAAGTAATTATGACTAACACTTTAAACAGAAGCGTAATGGACAAAAAACTTTCTGTGGGCTATAATTTCCCACTTACTATTTTTATCTTTAGTTATGATTCATTCTACCTACTTTGCCACCTACCCTTTTTAAGCATGGGTAATATGATACCATAATGCTTTATTGGCAGTATAAATCTTATAATAATTTATCTCAATCATATTATTAAAACCTAATTAGTAACTTCAAACTAAAGAAAAGGTTGTGGATTATTAAACATCTAATTCTATTCTTCATTTCACTAATAAAAAATCAATGTTAGTTCCTGATATTGTCTTATTTTGGCTAAAATTGATTTTCTATTCAATATACACACAAACTTAGATTAGCACAAACGTTGTAGCCTTTTGCATTCCCTTTTATTTGATTTAGCTGTTTTAATTTGATGTCAAAATTCGAGTAAATTATTCAGCAAACATGGGCAAACTGTGGCCCTTGAGGTCTTTTATTCTGGTTCGTTGGATGTTATAGACATGTTGCAAGACTAAACAGCGATGTCACAGCTAAATTATGATGTAACAGTTACATTAGTGCGTCGCTTCACGCAATAGTGCTTTTTGGTTTTAAGCAGTAATGTACCATATTTTTAGTTGAATGTATTTTTAGCACAAACTATGTGTAAGTGGTGGCGATCACTTAGCCCGCCAGTCTTAGAATAAACCAATTTTGGCCCCTGATTGAAAAAGTGTGCCCACCCCAGTTCTACAGTCATGGCATTATGAACGTGTCCGGTTAGTCTGGCGGTTAAGTGCGTCGCCTTTCAATCGAAAGGTGGCAAGTGCGAAACTGTTCGCTAGCTTGTCGGTTGTGTCCTTGGGCAAGGCACTTTATGGACATTGCCTGAACCTAGCGGATTAAAGGGTTCTACCACATTGAAGGAACGTGTCTATCATATACAACACACTGCAATAGCTCCGGTAACCCGACGGTGGGCGCGAGGTTATCTGACGATTGCCCGTGTGTTAACCTCCTTGATTTTCCCATTAACGGGGATAAACAAGAACATCATATCCTAACGACCATCCACAGGTACGGCAAAAGCACGGTGATTGGTGTGCTGGACATTTATGGGTTCGAAATCTTCGACAACAACAGCTTCGAACAGTTCTGCATCAACTACTGTAATGAGAAGCTGCAACAACTATTCATCGAACTGGTTTTGAAACAGGTATTTTCAATTTATAAGAGTTTTAGGTGTCCATTAAACCCAGGACCTTCCGGGTTCTTATTACACTTTCAAAGTTAGAGCTTTAGTGATTAATGTGGGAATCTAACCCAGATCTGCCGGGCGGGTAATATCACCATAAGAACAGAGCTTTGGTGATTAATGTTGGTAGCTAACCCAGAACCATCAGGTTCTTATTAATCAAAACCATCAGGATTTAAAAAAAATTCCGAAATTGTAAAAAAAATTATTTAAACAACTCTAGTGTTGAACATTTTGCCCTAGCCTTAACACATGAGGCGCTAGAGCACTACAAAGCATTTGCAGTTCCAATTGTCTGCTAACTTTCATCGTGTGGCCGAATAGTTAACACGATGAAAAGATATACTAACTATATAAAAAACAGTCTTGGGGACGGGCACATCATGGGTTCGAACCTTAGCCTGGTCAAAAAATGCGCAATTTGCGAACTTCGTTTCCAAAGGGTTAATTCAAAAACACACAACCGACTATCCAACCAGTTTCGATCCAGCAATCTTTTAACTGATGTCCAAACACTAGTATTAATGCACATAACCAAACTCTTTTTTAAACAGGAACAAAAGGGAATGTGAAAAAAAAAATTTTAGAATTTTTTGAACTTTTTTTGAACTACTCTAGTTTTAAACATAATGCCTAACAGGCTAGGCGCTGGAGCACTCCCAAAGCATAGTCCTACCCATTTAAAAATTTTAAATTGCGAATTTTGTTTCCCTAAGGGTTATTTTAATATCTCACAACCAGTTTCGGTCCAGCATTCTCTTAATTGATGACCAAACACAAGTACTAATGCAATTACCTCTTTTTATTGTGAACACCATAAAACCATGATTTCAATTGTAAAAAAGTCCCACAAGCAGTTTTGATCCAGCAATCTCTTAACTGATGTTCAAACACCAGTATGAATGGGATTACCTCAACTTCTTCTTAAATAGGAACAAGAGGAATATCTGCGCGAAGGGATAGACTGGCAAAATGTTGATTACTTCAACAACTGCATAATTTGCGACCTGGTGGAGCAACCACACAAAGGAATAATTTCGATATTAGACGAAGCATGTCTCAATGTTGGCACCGTTACTGATGAGATGTTTCTAGAAGCATTGGATAAAAAGTTGAAGGGTCATGGACATTATCAAAGCAGAAGGGTGAGTGATTGATGGTTACAAAGAATTAGGATAGGATAGGATATTCATGTTTATCCCCGTGAATGGAAAGACTGAAAACACAGAATGTATAATTTTAAAATGGACCAAATAAGAATGTTTTGGGATAATATTAATTAGTCTGAAATTTTATATTCAACAAGCTTGTTTTACGTTGTAATTGAAAAGATCTGTTTCTTTAAAACCAAATCTAAGAGATTGCCCAAGAAAAGAATTGCACGGTCCATTAGGCAGCCAGCTGAAGCAAGCCTAATTTTATAGGTTTGTAAACATGTGTGTGTAATTTCATGTTTGAAATATTAACATGTTGTTGAGAGTAAAATGTCTTTGTTGTGAGTTGCTGAATTAATGTTAATCAGACAGAATAAATAGGTAAGAAATTGTCAAAATGCTCAGATTTTATGAATCAAAATCGATTGTTGAAAATTACTCAAAGTATCGACCAAAATATCCCCCTGAAATTGTGGAGTTAGCACTGGGGGATTTAAAAGGAAAGCAGCTTGATGTTTTAGTTGATGTCGGGTGTGGTACTGGCATCTCGGTGCAACCATTTGCACAGCATTTTCGTAAGGTGCTCGCCATTGATCCAAGTGAGAACCAAATTGAAAAGGCAAAGTCGCAAAACAAGTACGCGCACGTTACATACCAAGTTGGCTTTGCAGAAAAGCTTCCATGCGAAGATGGAAGCGTAGATGTCATAACCACAGGAACCGCTTTACATTGGTTCGATCGGCCCGAGTTTTATAAGGAAGTTTCTAGAGTCTTGAAACCGGGTGGACGGTTGGTTGCTTTCACCTACAAGTTACCAGAACTTATGCCAGCAAATATGTGCAGCAGCGATAAAGTGTCTAAATTGGAAAAAGATTTATTTTAAAAATTGTAATCCAGTTGGGCAAAGCAATCCTGATAAAAGAGAAGCTTTCCAGTTTGTATTAAACAGTTATCCTAATATTCTAAACGAACTGCCATTTGAGGACAAGCAAAGAATGAAACCTCTATACATAGACTCTTTATGGAGCATTCAAGATCTTAAAGGTATGCTGAAGTCTACAGATCTGTATGAAACTTTCATGAAAAACAAACAAGATGAATTCAAGCATCTTCCAGATGCTGAGAGGCAACAGAAGTTATTGGAAGAGGACATGACTGAAGTGTTCTCTCACATGCTTCGCAAGTCCTGGGATTGGTTGGATATGGAAGAATCAGATATTAAGATCAAAGCAGTTTTCGAAGTCTGTACAATAGTTGCAAAGAAATAACAAATTGGGTTATGATAAAAAATGTGATTATCAGTGCATCCTGTATTACATTACATTACATTAAAAATTTTGGAGTTTTAAAAACTGATGATCTTGCATCTATCACGGTCAAGCATTTAGTTAGCTTCCTTCAGGACACTGGCCGACTCGACCACTATATCCCGGATCCATGTTAGCCCGGGGCGCTGGAGTAATGGGCCTTCCATGGCCTAAATTCCTGGTCCCAGTAGCTACTGTGGACCAGCCCATACTAAAGTAATGCATCCTGTATTGAAGCATTTACCTAAATTTTTTTATTTGGTTTATATTTATTAAACAAGAAATTTGTTAAATTTATTAATCATGAAATTCGTTATATTTAATAATCATGAAAATATATATTTGCATCAATGTAGTTGTGTCGTGAGTAGGGATGCACAAACTAGTATATCGAATCTGCCGGATTCGAATCCTACGGGATTCGAATCCAAATATTACGTTTATTTCGAATATTTGGATTCGAAATAATATACATTGCACATTAAGAAACTATAATTGCATGGAGTTTCTTTTTATTTCCATTGTACGTATTGCAGCAGCGTTGATTACAATGGATATTATAAGCATGGGCGCCGACTTCCGCCGTTGCGCCGCAATGTCTGTTTTATAATTACGCAAAAAATTCCCTGCACATTTATATAATTATCACATTAAATCCTCTAACCGCAGTGCCGCTTTTCCAGCGGTGTTTATTGCTTTGATCGGCGGTTTGACCTAGGGTTAAGTTGACCTAGATTCAATACAGGACCACTGACACACTCCCGTTTTTCCCCATGTTCTTCCCATTACTAAGTATTAGCTAGAGAGAACAGTAGGCTAACATCGGTTAACGGTTTTTTTTCTTCGATCAGTTAACCGTTATAAGAATCTGGATTCTTGCACAGCCCTTGCAGACACATAAATATTTGGTATATTCTTTCCGTATTGTTGACGCTGAGCTGCGTATTAACGACCATGCAATATTTCAGCGGGGGGAAGTAGTTAGATTAAACACTTAAACTCCTGGCTTAATCTTTTAGCTTTGTAAATAGTTAGTATCATAGTTCTATGCGAGTTAGTTCGAGGCATAGGGCCGATTGTGACGTCATAAAATTTCGCGCAACGGTAACATTTGACTGAAGTCGTCGCCTATGATTATAAGTATGTAATCACACTGGCCATAGGGGTAGTCAGCGGCAGCAGGAATTTTTGACGATCTAGCCACTTTAACTCGAGTTTGCTTTTTAATATAGAATAGGATTCGATATTCTGGATTCGAAATAACTATTCTAGAATACCAAGATATTCTAGTTTGTGCATCCCTAGTCGTGAGTAAATGTTGATTTCTATTTTGTCGAATAGCGGTGATTTAAAAAAAGCGTACCACTGGCTCAGTTCGAAATATTAAACATTTTAAGTTTTTAGTTCGTCATTCTGATAAATTGTGATTTTTTTCTTGGTGTTCCAGTAGCATGTTAGACAGGGTGCAATAAGCATATGACCTCGGTTAATTAGCCAATACAGGAACTATCAAAAACTTAATTAGTGTTCTATGAAGATAGAACTCTGCATAACAATATAAAAGTGAAATACCTTCATCTTTATTTTAATCTGAAATTCTAACTAGAGAGTGTAAGTTACGTATTAAGCACCATTATTATTATAATCCATGTTCAGTGTGCACAATATATATTGGTTTGTCGCGTTTCAGGTCTTCATCTTAATATGGGCGTTTGTTGAATGGTGTAATGTCTATTATTTAATCTCTGGCACCATTAGAAACACTACAATAACTCTAAACTTTGAAACATATTTCGTTTTCACATTGGAAGTAAAAAAATGATTGCATTGAAATACATATTCTTAACTCAATAACTAAAACCTATAAAAGTCTGACGTTGATTAGATATTTCCGTCTTTCCTGTTTGAGTGTGATTAAGTTTATCGGGATTTCCAGGAAACTGATGGAAGTGGGGTATTCGAAGCGTTAATTACGATGCAGATTATTGGCAAGCAAGAAAAATAGTTTGCTTGTAGTTTACCTGTAAATGAATATATACACTATATCAAGAAAACAATTAATATCTAAATTATACCAGGAATTCACCACAACACTTACTTTACAACATGGCCAGCTATGGATTTTATTGTCACAAAAATAAAAATAAAACAAGATATTTGGCTGGTAAAAGAAAGACTCTTTGGGCTTTAATTTTTCTCTAAGATAATTGCAGATTTCTTTAAGATATTTGCAGAAAATAAGCCAGGATCTTTTCTTGATCAAGCAAAACATTAACATAAAACATTAACAGCAACTCACAACAAAGACATTTTACTCTCAACAACATTACACACATGATTATAGACGCTTTAAAATTAGGCTTGCTTCAGCTGGCTGCCTAACAGACCGTTAAAATATAAAATTTCTGACTAATTAATATTATCCCAAAACATTCTTATTTGGTCCATTTTTAAAATTTATACATTGTGCATCACTCATGTAATGCATAATGATTTGAATTAGTTGGAACATAGTTTAATGTGTACTTATGTCATAGAAAGGTCATAGCTTGGATGAGATACAATCAATTACAGTATCACTACAACAGAATCTTTTGATAATAATTGTCTTGTCAGTATTGGCTGGAATGTATTTAATTTGCATGAACTAAAATGATAAATGTATGATTTTTAATCTGTAGTCATCTTTATTCTTTGTATTTGGTGTGAATCATGTTACAAAATGCTTATTGCATAAAAGCACTTACATATCAACAACTTAA
>CH003196.1:506698-521189 GCA_000149265.1 Ciona savignyi
TTTTCCCATTCACGGGGATAAACATGAACATCCTATAGACCTATACTATTCTATACTATCCTGTGTCATTTTGGGTGGATCAATTGGAGAATTGAAACCAGCTGTTAAATAGTTGTTTGTGTCCATAGACAAGGCACTTAAAAACATATTTCCTCATTCCAGTAAATCAATTGGTAACAGAAAATAGATAAAAGCCAACATAGTATGTTTCAGACTGAGGCACGGCATGAAACAATTTTTTTTATTTCAAAGGTACCTCTGGAAAAAAACATTTCACAACTTCTCAAAATAAAAATTACTATTTTTTGTGTTGGAACAGATACGCAAAAACACCCTTTCTTTATGTTTATAGTAGTTTACTGACAACATTTTGATTCACCAGCGTATAGCTACGACTTGATATTTTAAACAAACCTTCAAGTGCTTTGTATTCAGCTGAGATTCTACTCTTTTCGTTGCTCAACATTGAAATATTTGAATCCTTGCGCGAAATTTCAAGATTCATACCATCCAGGTCACTTTGCATATCCTGGGAAGAACAAAACACCAATCCACTATGATTTGTTTTATTTGGCACTATAGAAAAGGATAGTTTAGGATGGAATATTCATGTTTATACACCTGAATGGGAAAACCGAGGGGGAGTTAACACACATTCAATCGTCAGATCACCTTGCGTCCATCGTCGGGTTACTGGAGCTATTGCAGTGTGTTGTGTATAACAGACATGGTTCTTTAATTTGGTAGAACACATTACTCCACTAGGTTCAGGCAATGTCCGTAAAGTGCCTTGCCCAAGCACAACCGACTAGCTAGTGTCCAGTTTCGTACCAGCAAACTTTCGATTGAAAGGCGACGCACTTAACCGCCGGACTAACCAGCCTGATGTTAGAGTTTTACCTAAAAGCTCTAGTTCTGCGGCAGGATAATAATGAAATGGAAAAAATGACAGTCCAAAAACAAATTCATTTAAAAAAATTTAATCAAGTCATTTCGCAAAGATAATTAATGATGGTATATTTATTGCAGCTTTTAATGACCTATTTAAGTGTCGTGGATAGCAGAAAAGTCTCATACAGTAAGTGCCTTGCACAGGAGGGTCAAAGCAGCTCACAAAAGTAGCCATGGCAGCTAGAACCTAATAACAAAACTGTGTAATCAAAATTACAAGCACAGCTTATTGTCAGATTTGATACACAAACGGTGGAATTGATATAATCGGATGATTACCTGTGTAACAGTACATAATAGCTTCCGTAACCCGACTGTGAGCGTGAGGTGATCTGACGATTGCCTGTGTGTTAACCCCCATGGTTTTCGCATTCGAGGGGATAAACATGAATATATCCTATCCTATCCTATAAATTGTTAATTTCCCACTCACGGGGATAAACATGAATATCCTATCCTATCCTAATATTTCCCACTCACGGGGATAGAAAGGAATATCCCACCTTCAACTTAAACATCATTCGGTCTGCCTCCACCGTCATCTTGGGATGGATATCGGTGGCTGATTTCGCTTGCTGTCGCAAATACTCCGATTCCAGCTCCAGGAAATAGATTTGCTGCTGTAGGTTCTTGATGTATTCTGACTCCACATCCTTGAGAGTGCTGCTTTTGCTGGTGGTGGATGGTGGGTAGTTTATTTTTGACCCGGTATCAAATAACCGGTTAGTCTGGTGGTTTAGTGAGACGCCTTTTAATTGAAAGGTTTAAGGTTCGAAACTGATCGATAGCCACGTCAGTTTGTGTCCTTAGGCAAGGCACTTAAAGAACATTGCCTACATACACAACACACTGCAATAGCTCCGGTAACCCAATGGTGGACCCAAGGTGATCTGAGGATTGCCCGTGTGTTAACCACCTTGATTTACCCATTCACTGGGATAAACATGAATATCCTATTCTATTCTAAGTACCGCATGGGTCGCTACGGCAATTATTAGAAATGAAAATAACCACGTTTTATACGCTATCATCCGGGATGTTAAATAGACATCCCATAATAAGTATCGGAAAATGGGATTTTACAGTTGCAACACTAGAACAATATTTAGTATAAACATAAAAGTACTTATGCAAAGATAAAAACTTACCCTTTAGAAAAGGCTGGTGAAAGAGTGATATTCTTTGCTTTCTTTGTTGAGGTGGCTGATTAAAATAATGGCTAGTTTAGTTTATTCATTTTTTGCTCCAGTATTAAAAAATGGCAAACGAATCAAATTACGACACAGAAACAGGAAAAGTTGGCAAAATGAACAGTTGTTAAAACATGTCATTAAAAAAGGGATATCACTTAAAAATTATAGCAGGCTAATTAGAAAATTCAGTCAGGTTTCAAGTCAAAGCATGAGTATATATATTTAAATATATATATGGAGTGCAGGGTTGTCTTTAATTGATTTAATATTACTCTCTTTTATTATAAATGTTAATGTCAAATTATTTTGTATGAATTAATTGAATTAAATTTATGTTATTCTGCATTAAATGACATAAGTATAATAATATTATTATGGAACTCTTAGAAGTTCACAAACATATTTAGAATGTAAAGTGTACATTGTAACAATGTCTACAATTACTAAAAAATTAAGTACTTTTAATTAGAACTTTGCAAATTGTATTATGGTAATGGTAAAAATGATCTTAGGATAGGATAGGATAGGATATTCATGTTTATCCCCGTGAATGGGAAAACCTAGGAGGTTATCACACGGGCAATCGTCAGATCACCTCGCGCCCATCGTCGGGTTACCGGAGCTATTGCAGTGTGTTGTATATGATAGACACGTTCCTTCAATTTGGTAGAACCCATTAATCCGCTGGGTTCAGACAATGTCCGTAAAGTGCCTTGCCCAAGGACACAACCGACTAGCTAGCGACCAGTTTCGCACCTGCAACCTTTCGATTGAAAGGCGACGCACTTAACCGCTAGACCACCGGGCCGGACAAATCTTAAATTTGATTACTAATTTTCTCATGCCATATATAAAATGACATAATAAAAAATCTTAGCTGTGTAATTACCCTACTTTTCATGCAAGCTGGTATAAATTCATGCACGGTGCATGTTACAAGCCAAATGGATAAGATTGGGTTTAGCAGCCACGTCTAATTATATCGAAACTTGATAATTTATAAACTTGATAAAGGTTTTTAGACGTGTTTTAACGAATGTTATTTTGACGTTTTTTTTCCATTTTCCAAATTTATATCAAAGGCCCTGCTTTGTATTTTCAAAAATAAACTATACGTGGAAACAAAAATAAACTAAACTAAACTATAAGACCACTTGACTTACCCGCCATAGCCATGCTTCTTGTATTGATGCGAGATACTTAACATACGACACAACTCTAATAACAGTTGCGCGCTTCTTTAGTGTACCGAAGAAACAGAAGAATATATTTAACAATGACAAACAATGTTTGTACAATTAGTATTGTGTTCGTAGCGATGATAGTTTACAAGTTTAACGCTTCAATGATTTACGTTGTCATAGCTGACATAGAAACAAAATTGGTGCGGAATAGATGTCTTTGTGTCAAGACTTTCTACGGTCGTGTGGCTGATTGGTTAACACGACCATACGAATAGGATAGAAAATTCATGCTTATCCCCGTGAATGAAAAAACCAAGGTGGTTAACACACGGGAAATCGTCATATCACCTCGCGCCCATCGTCGGGTTACCGGAGCTATTGCAGTATTCACACGTTCCTTCTATTTGGTAGAACCTATTAATATGCTGGGTTAAGGCAATGTCCGTTAATTGCCTTACCCTTGGATACAGCCGACTATCTAGCGACCAGTTTCGTACCTGAAAGGTGACGTACTAAACCACCAGACTAATCTGTCGGACAATTATATAGGAAGTATTGGTTTTGAGATTATAGCCGGTTTACACGCATAGAAAATGATTGGCAGGAGGAAAAGGGAAGAGCCGTACACGCATTAAGCGCCCACTTCAACAATTTTAACATAACTTAATATAATGTGTAAAAAAAATTTACACAAGGGTCGAAATCACCACAGACATAACTCAATTTGGTGTAGTCCACTGGATACCTCTGGATTTGTAATAAGGATAGGAAACTCTTTACCTTGTGTGTGATATTTATCACTATATATTTAATATAAGTGTATATTGCATATAATCTAAAATTTGAATTTGTTTATATGAATCAACTAAATCAAGTAGAAGTTCTTACTTAAGTAGGCTACACAAAGTAACCAGGATTAGATTCTAGCACCGGTATGTTTATGACGTCATTCCCCATCCACCTGTTTGACCACGTGACCATGTTAAAAATTGGAAACCCCCTAGGGCAAATCACTTCCAAAGATGAAAGTTAATTTGAAGGATTGTTTTTTTACGTATTTTTAAGGAATAAATATTTATAAACGACAAAATCGCGCCGAAAAGTGTGCAGTTCTACGTATAGTCTAACCGGGTGCGAAATAACGTCTCATGCGTGGCAAAAGCTTGCCACGCACGCAATTAACATCAATTGCGAAGAACCGGATATACGTTGTTCTGTGCTCCTGCAATATGTTAATACGATTGTTTGTGTTTTGTCGTAGCGCGGTCATTAGGTTGACATTTCACCTGATATAGCGAATATAGTTCTTTATATTGCAATGTAAATGTAATTTTTGAAACTAGTGCATAAAAAGATTGATATTTAGTGCATAAGTATAACAGTGTCTAATTATAGGCTTAGCCGGAAAAAGTGTTAGGTAAATCCTTGCCGTTTTGGAATTAAGCTCATGTTAATCTTAAATTACAGAACATTAACTAAAAAATAAAGGGAAATCAGTTTAAATTACTTAATAATTTAAAAAGGTATTTGCTATACAACGATTATTACTGGTAGTAAATTGTAGTTCCTCTGTTAAAAATAACTTAAATAACGTTCAGCTGCTTGTAAACATTCGGTGTGCATAGACAACTGACATGGGTAATATTGGTTATAATGTTCGTGTTTCAAGTAATGTAATTAAATTGTTTACGCAAAGACACAGCCGTCTGGGGGATAGTCATGTTTATCCCTGTGAATGGGAAAACCAAGGGGCTTAATACACGGGCAATCGTCAGATAACCTCGTGCCCACCGTCGGGTTACCGGAGCTATTGCAGTGTGTTGTGTATGATAGACACGTTCCATTAATTTGGTAGAACCCATTAATCCGCTGGGTTTAGGCAATGTCCGTTAAATGCCTTGCCCAAGGACACAACCGACTAGCTAGCGACCAGTTTCGCACCTGCATCCTTTCGACTGAAAGGCGACGTACTTAACCGCTAGACCAAAGGTCTGCTAGCCACATATTTCGAACCTGCAACCCTTTGGCTGAAAAGCGATGCTCTAATCCAGTGCTTCCCAAACTAGGGGTCGCAAGAAAAAAATTTGGGGTCGCAAAAGCTTCCTGTTTTTCATACAAATTGCTTATAATACCCTACTTTATGCTTCGTAGCCTATTTATTTAAAAACTTTCTCTGAATTGAAACGGCATTATTGGCGTTTTTGACTACAGTATAAAGATACATTACACTGTTAAATTCCGTCTGTAGTACTGTGACGAACTACCATTGTTACAGCATAATGTACATTATGTACACATTGAGCCACGGTTTGACTTACTGTGCAAAAACATGCAGAACCATGCAGCTCATTAAATAACAAACTCAGTTTTCGATCTTTGTAAATACTGTTGTTTGTCTGATTTTTTACCGTACTCTTACATTCTTACAACTTAAAATAAGTTAAAAAGACAAAAAGGGGTCGTAAATTTTTTTGATAATGAGAAAAGGGTCGCTCGTAAAAAAGTTTGGGAAGCCCTGCTCTAATCCACCAAGCTAATCGGTTGTATGTTTTAAGGCAGAAAATGTGTTTTGGTATTGGTTGTGAAAAGATATTAGTTGATTAATTCCAAACCTGTATAGAACTAATTTTTTAAATCATTTATTGCACAAATGGAAGAAAAAATCTAAACAATTAGCATTTTGTAAGTTTGTCGAAGTTTTATTTCAAACTTGTTCACACATTAACATGCATACTTAAGATGCAAATAAATAGTCTTGTGCAAACTGCACACATATATTTTTTTTTCTTAGATCTTGTGTAAAAATTGATGCCTTGCCAATCTTTATACATAGTCAATGTTTAAATGTAGTTATGAAAGTAATTGATTTGGTAGGATAATCATGTTCCAATCTAACTGGTTAGCACATGTATGCTTAGGATTAAAGAAATGCATGCAAACCTTAATTTTTTTTTTAAATGTCAATTGCAATTGTTCTGCAGTAGGAAAGAACAAATAAACAACTACAAATCTAATCAAGATTTAATCAGTGATAATTGGTCAGTTCGTTTTAAGTCTAAAACCTCTTAGCAATGATCACCAGTCTCAATTATCCGTTTTAAGAACACCTTGACTTCAAAACCCTTGTTGTTAGTTTTAAGCTGAAGAAAAAAACTGTTAATGACCAATGCTAAGTTGTGTAAGATGCCTCGATGTAAACATAAAACAGGAAACAAATCTTTAGTGAATTAAGCTGGGTCTCCCTAGGTATTACTTGAAATTGGTTAGGATGTGGTTAGGCGTAGAAAAAATATTGCGTCCTCTGTGTTGAAAACTAATATACAGGCTCAACCAAGATATTGAAGATATTGTGTGTTTATAGGATAGGATAGGATATTCATGTTTATCCCCGTGAATGGGAAAACCCCAGGGGTTATCACACGGGCAATCGTCAGATCACCTCGCGCCCACCGTCGGGTTACCGGAGCTATTGCAGTGTGTTGTATGTGATAGACACGTTCCTTCAATTTGGTAGAACCCATTAATCCGCTGGGTTCAGGCAATGTCCGTAAAGTGCCTTGCCCAAGGACACAACCGACTAGTTAGCGACCAGTTTCGCACCTGCAACCTTTCGATTGAAAGGCGACGCACTTAACCGCTAGACCATCGGGCCGGACCATAGTATGCCCTATTGCCCTTACCAGTTAGGTTGATTACACGTTAGCCACTACTGTACCAGTAACAGATTAACCATTCATAATGTGCTTTTACCAGTTTGGTTGATTAAGTGTTAGCTATTAGGCTACTGCACCAGTAACAAATTAACCATTCAACTAAACTTCAATATGTGTTTTACATTTAACAATATTGTGTGTTGCTATTTGGGCATTTCTATTTTACAATATGATATAACAAAGTCAATGTATTCAGACCAAGTGTTAGTTGCAAACAGAACTGTTTTCCGTCAAAATTTCTGTCCACCTTGACGTAATCAAACCCTTTTCCATAATCTCTCTCATTCTCTTTTCTTTTTCTCTATCTGTTTCGATTCAAAATGTATCTGTTCAAACTCAAGTTCCCGAGGTTATAAAACAGAAGTTATTTATGACAGGATCTGACTTACAATTTAGCCATGTGCACTCTTGGCAATACTTTAACATCTTAGCAGTGTTTTAGATAATGAATACCACCCCCATTTATTGATTTGTCTTAATATGGATACCATACCAGTATTAGCACCAGTGTTCTTAATCTTGTTTTGCTATGTTACATTCGTATTATAAAGCAGTGTTTCCCAACCTTTTAACACTTGCAGCACACCAGCTAAGTAGATAATTAGTTTGGCAGCATGGCAGATCCATTACAATATTCTGGGATGTTTTACGTCACAATATATTGACCAGATTTTCTTTTATTACAATTTTCCAGGTAATATTTGCATTTGAAAGACAATCCAAGTAAATATGTTAAAATCAATTGACCCGAAAGTAGCTGCGGTCCTGGCCCTGAATCTCTGCTGCTCGTTGTCAATTGTCTTTTTCAACAAATGGCTCTACCAAGAGATGAAGTTCCCGAATCTGTCCCTCACGCTTCTTCACTTCATCTGCACCAGTCTGGGTCTCTTCATCTGCCAACAATGCAAGGTGTTTGAGGTGAAACGGCTCCCGCTGATGCAGATTCTTCCGCTCTCTGTGACGTTCTGTGGGTTCGTTGTATTCACCAACCTCTCCCTCCAAAGCAACACGGTCGGAACGTACCAACTCGCAAAGATCCTCACAACCCCCGTCATCATTGTCATACAAACCATGCTGTTCAACGTCTCATTTTCAACAAGGATCAAGCTGAGTCTGGTAAGCCCTCATTTTTTCGTCCTACCGATTAGCTTGGTGGGTTAGTTTTTCGCCTTTTATTATCTCAGTTTATTTTTTTTTTGTCTGACTGATTAGCTTGGTGGGTTAGTTTTTCGGCTTTTAGTCGAAAGTTTTTAGGTTTAATACTGGGAGCTAGCTAGTCAGTGTGTCTTTGGGCAAGGAGCTTAGCGGACATTACATGAACTCAGTGGATTAATGGGTTCTACTAAATCAAAGGAACGTCTTAATCATACACACTATGAATATGATCCAACATATCCATATTCCAAAATAATAAAAAATTTAACCCATGTTAAATCAAGTTCAAGTTTTCACCAATATGTTGAATTGTTGAGATTACAAGATGGATATTTTACATGATAATCAGGGTTGCCATTGGTCAGTCAATGTGGTAAGCCATATTCTATAAAAGCTATATTTTGAGCGAATTTACTGGAACTCTATGACCAGGATTGCGTTGTCCAAAATCTTCTACTTTTTAGATTTTCTTCATTTCAATCGCTCATTCTGTCATCTTTATTCCCAGATCCCCATCTCAATTGGAGTTTTCATGAATTCATACTATGACATTAAGTTCAACGTTATTGGGACTATTTATGCGCTTCTTGGAGTGTTGGTAACATCGGTCTATCAAGTGGTGAGTGACTTTGTATCCATTTGTCCGCTAAAGCCATAGGGGTGGTAAAACTGGTAGCAATCAGGGATGATTAGATACTTTTTGTTTTGGAATAAATACTTTTTATAAATAATTTCTAAATAAACTAAAATTCTTTTAAAACTTCCTAAATTTAGAATAAATATTTTTTATAAATATAAAAAAAAAATTTCTTAACTTATTTTAGAACTATGTTGTTTAAGAAAAATAATATGTATGTTAAGTAAATATTGTAATTTTTAGTAAAAATCAGCATCACGATTGAAAAAAAATGATCAATTTTCTACTCATTTAAATAAGAATCAAATAATTTAAATAAAAATCATTTTACTCCAATATGAGCATTAATATCGAATTGCTAGAATCAAAAATAATCTGAATTATGTCCTGTAAGATTAGAAATTGATTTAACCAATTCAGTTTGAAGTGTTCATTGCAAAACAAAATGAGTATTTAAATAATTGTCTTATTTAACAGAATTTTAAACTTACAATTTATATTTCAGTTGGTTAAAAACAAGCAAGCAGACTTGAAAGCCAACTCCATGCAACTGTTGTTGTACCAGGCTCCCATGTCATCTGTGATGTTGTTGTGCGTTCTGCCTTTCTTGGAGCCCGTGTTTAGTGACGGAGGGGTGTTTGCTGGACAACTTACAACATGTATGTGTAGGGCTGTGGGTGTCACCTTCTAAACGCGCTGTTTCACACGTCATTATGACACTATAAACAAACATACATAAATTCCTGGAGTAATCCCTAATGAAACACACTATACGTCGTTAATGTTTTTAAATACAAAAATATTTATTCATAGTTTGTGGTGCATACAATTGCTGAAAAACCTTCAAACTATAAATGTTTTATTTATTTCTTGTTACAAGTTAACTCAGGCATGGGCAACATACCACCCTTGAAGGGATTTTGACCGGTCTGCATACTGTATCTAACCATACCATGTAATTAGAATATTAAATACTATTTATATAATAATCCGGCCTACTAAGGACTTCATTTTTTCACATTTGGCCCGCTGACTAGAGAAGTTTTCCACCCCTGAGTTAACTGGGTATAAAAAGTCTAACAAGCTTATTACGGTGTGTTTCTTACTTTTGTGCCAACATGAATCTTCAGTTTTATGGATGTTTCATAAGAATCATAACACTGTTGTTCAACAGAATCTACACCCTTATTCTAGATATGTTTCTTAACCAAAGCCCAGAAGTATTTTTTTCTTACTAAAGTATCTTAACCTATTTCCAGACTTATTGGTTAACCACTTTTCAGATTCAAGTTTATATTTTTGCTTCATTTTAAATCTAACAACAAAAGTATCATCATTCTAATCCACAGCCGCAATATCACTGGCGTTGACAACCTGTTACATATCTATATTTCTTAACCAAAGTCCAGTAGTTTTCCTACATAAGTATGACCCAATGACACGACTGTCTAGCCAGCGGCTGGTTTCAATCTCACAACCTACAGGAGCGTTTTTTTTTTACAAAAGTATCATCTATTTAAATCCACAGCTGCCATATTACTAGCACTGACAAGTCCAGGAGTATTTTTTCTTACAAAAGTATCTTAACCTATTTCCAGACTATTTGCTTAACCAATGTTCAGATTCAAGTTTATATTTTTTCTAGCTTCATTTTAAATCTAAAAACAAAAGTATTATCCATTCTAATCCACAGCCGCAATATCACTGGCGTTGACAACCTGTTACATATCTATATTTCTTAACCAAAGTCCAGGAGTAGTTTTCTTACATAAGTATGACCCAATGACACGACTGTCTAGCCAGCGGCTGGTTTCAATCCCACAACCTACATGAGCGTTTTTTTTTACAAAAGTATCATCAATTTAAATCCACAGCTGCCATATCACTAGCACTGTGACAACTGGTTGTGTTTTTTCTTACAAAAGTATCTTAACCTGTTTCCAGACTTATTGCTTAACCACTGTTCACATTCAAGTTTATATTTTTGCTTCATTTTAAATCTAACAACAAACATATCATCCATTCTAATCCACAGCGCCATATCACTAGCGCTGACAACCGGTTGCATATCTTTATTTCTTAACCGAAGTCCAGGAGTAGTTTTCTTACATATGTATGACCGAATGACACGACCACCTAGCCACTTGCTGGTTTCAATCCCACAACCTACAGGAGCGTGTTTTTTTTACAAAAGTATCATCCATTTAAATCCACAGCCGCAATATCACTAGCACTGTGACAACTGGTTGTGTTTTTTCTTACAAAAGTATCTTAACCTATTTCCAGACTTATCGCTTATCTAATGTTCAGATTTAAGTTTATATTTTTGATTCATTTTAAACCTAACAACGAACGTATCATCGATTCTAATCCACAGCGGCAATATCACTGGCGTTGACAACGGGTTGCATCGCTGTTCTGATCAACATCACGATATTCTGGATCATCGGAAACACTTCCCCTGTAACTTACAACATCTTCGGGCATTTCAAGTTCTGCCTCACCATTATCGGGGGTTTCTTCATCTTTCACGACCCGATTCAAATGTACCAGGTGTTGGCGATTCTCATCACTTTATCAGGTGGGGATTGTGGGGGGTTACCCTGAATTGTGGGTGTAAAGTTAAAAGTGTTAATTGAACCATAACTTTCATTTGGTATCACGGACTAAAGTAAGTGATGCCAGGGCCGAAAATTACACCCTAGAATTGTATTTGGTAGCATAGGTGTAAAGTTATGGGTGCCAGGAGTGCAAATTGCACCCCAATATGCATTTAGCGGCTTAGGTGATAACTTTGACTACAAATTAATTTCTATGATATATTTGGCCGCTTAGGGGTAAAAGTTACAGATGTCAGAATCGTATTTTATACACTCACTACTCACCCTTCAATTGATAAATGTACATCTTTAGGACACACATAATTCCCAACATGCATTTGACAGTATATATGTTGATTTAAAGAAAAAGGATGCACTTTACTCCCTGAAAAAAGATTGTGGCCAAATCTCAAAAGTTCAACTTTTCCATTTATCTGTCTATGTTTGATGTATATAACACATTGTTCAACAAACGTACAAGTTATACAAATGTATGTAGTTGCAATTATTTCAGGTTGAATATAAGTTGCGCCACTGAAATTTAAATTAATTTAAAACAAATTTGTGAATTTCAGGTGTCTTTGTTTATACCTATGAGAAGCTAAGGCCCCAACCACCTGTTGTTACAAAAGGTAAGTTAAGTTCGGTTTATTTTTTTTTTCGACCAAATTTCCATATAGCAGCCAAGCAAATGCAAGTTATAAGGCAGGAATTATAAATTGTTGTGTACTAATTTTGGACAATTTATTAGATACCACTGGGTTGGAGCAATGTAAAGTGGTTTGCTCAGGTGCACAGTAATACACCTCATGCCCACAGTCGAGTTTCTGGAGCTATTACAGTGTGTGGATAATCAGACATGACTTTTAATTTGGATGACTTATTAGATACCACTGGGTTGGAGCCATGTAAAGTGGCTTGCTCAGGTGCACAGTTTTACATCTTGTGCCCACAGTCGAGCACAGTAATATACCTCGTGTGCACAGTCAAGCACAGTAATACACCTCATGCCCACAGTCAAGCACAGTAATACACCTCATGCCCACAGTCAAACACAGTAATACACCTCATGCCCACAGTCGAGCACAGTAATATACCTCGTGTGCACAGTCAAGCACAGTAATACACCTCATGCCCACAGTCAAGCACAGTAATACACCTCATGCCCACAGTCAAACACAGTAATACACCTCATGCCCACAGTCAAGCACAGTAATACATCTCATACACAGTCAAGCACGGTAATACACCTCATGCCCACAGTCAAGCACAGTAATACACCTCATGCCCACAGTCGAACACAGTAATACACCTCATGCCCACAGTCGAACACAGTAATACACCTCATGCCCACAGTCAAGCACAGTAATACACCTCATGCCCACAGTCAAGCACAGTAATACACCTCATGCCCACATTTGAGCACAGTAATACACCTCATGCCCACAGTCGAGCACAGTAATACACCTCATGCCCACAGTCGAACACAGTAATACACCTCATGCCCACAGTCAAGCACAGTAATACACCTCATGCCCACAGTCAAGCACAGTAATACACCTCATGCCCACAGTCAAGCACAGTAATACACCTCATGCCCACAGTCAAGCACAGTAATACACCTCATACACAGTCAAGCACGGTAATACACCTCATGCCCACAGTCAAGCACAGTAATACACCTCATGCCCAATGTTACTGCAGAAAATCAATAATTTTTTTAACAACTTTTTCGAAACCTTTTTAAGTTCTGTCCTGTTATTTCAGATGATATAGAAGAGGGAAAGTAAAGGAAAAACTTTGGATTAATATTGGTATAATGCGAGCGTGCGAAGTGTGTTTAAAACACTGTTTAACTTCATTTAAGTTATTTTTAAATTATTGAAAGATAAGGTTATTTTTGTCTGGTTTGTTAAAAGGTATTAAAGGTGGTTAACTAATTGACAGTTCAATTAAAGCTTACTGATCAAAATACTAACATTGTATTTAGATTAACATTACCTGTCAAATAACCCACATTTTACAGCAAGAAAAAAGACAAATAGTAGTGCAATTTAATATAATCTGTTAATTATTATAGAAGTTAGAATACCCTTAACTTAATGACTGCTTAACTTATAAAGCTTATATTTGTAGTAGCCATCCAAATTTTATTTCGCTATATTAACACGGTTTCACACAATTATAGTTACGCCATTAATGAACTTGGGAATTATATCTTCTGGTACTTTTCCAAATTTTGTTTAACACACCTCTTACATGGTGCGCCCATTTTCATACAAATGTTACCTCTCATGGTTTAACTTCCCCAGTACTGCTATGCTCCCACTGACACAAGAATATAATTACTACACTGCACCTATGCATCTAATCCTGCTGTTGTCTTGCTTCTTTTTTTTTAAATTTTTTGAAAAAAGTCAAAAATCGATTTTGAAGTAATTTACCTTTATAAACACACTAATACCAATTTTACTAGTGCACTTTATATTTTATCTATATTCAGTATCTTAATCTACATGTCTTTTAGATTTGTTAACTTGTGGCTGTTTAGTACTTATATATATAGTCTTGCATTGTAATGTTATTATTTATATATGCAGTATAACCTATTCTAGCCTTGCCGAGTTGTTATTTATTACTCATTCATTGTGGGCCATACGGCTCTGGTTACTTACTACGGTGTTACTATAGAGCCCGAAGGACTTGGGTTCGATTCACTCCGTGCCACTTATGTAGAATAAAAAGCAGTTACTTTACCCGCTGACCACCTATTATATTGCGTTTTTTTACCATTTTTCTGCATTTTTTAATGTCCGGTGCCCGTGTGTTAACCCCCTTGCTTTTCCCATTTACAAGGAAAAGCACTATTATCGTAGCCTATTTAAACAGATACACATTTTTGGTTTGTATTTGTACTGGTTATATCCTTTAACTACAATCATTGACGAGTTTTCTCACAAAGCTGATGGGTTGTAGGTTCGATACTTACTGATGCATCATTGTATGTATGTACTCACACGGTGAATAAACTTCTGTGAAACAGTATGGTTTAGTGCAA
>CH003196.1:522981-539867 GCA_000149265.1 Ciona savignyi
TTATTCATGCTGTGTGAGACTGCAGACGGAAAAGCCACGAGACGAAACGAGCCGCTTGTTAGTCAGATTTTACCTAAACCATGCAGTCGCTTGAACCCAGTGGGTTAATGGCAATTATATACAACGCATTGGAACAGCTCCGGTAACCCGACGGTGGGCTCGAGGTGATCTGACGATTGCCCGTGTGGTAACATCCCTTGCGTTTCCTCAATCACGAAATAAACATGAATATCCTATCCCTAATCTATTTATCCACTGGTTTAATACAGCGCTGATAAAGTGTGTAACCAAGGCTTGGATTTAGGAGGCATTCAACTAATTATTTTCCCTATCTCTCCAATGCAAACTGACCTCACAAAAACGACTGTCACTCAAAATCCTGACATAGGAAGTCTTAGATTTTTTCACAATTTAAAATTGAAGCTTGGATCTGCAACCTAAACTCAAAACCCTACAAAAATTTGTTTAAAAATTTTGAGCCGATACCCCTTCGTACATCGGCAACTTTTTTCCAACAAAACAGCTAGCAGATGCACATTCAACACCTTTATTTTACAAAGCACTGCTCCACGATTACAAAACTTTACAGCTAAACGAGAACACCGGCGCGCAGCCTAGCACATGCTGCTTTCAACAAAACAAACTTTGGGGAATCACCACCATTGTTACTCAGCAAAACACTCGTTTAAAAACAATGACTCCTGGAGGGTACCACTCGTCACATCCGGCCGTTCATAGAGGTCTTAATTGGTTATACGCCATCTTGGAACCGGTGACCGTTCCAGTTTGGTTTAAACTGTTTGAACTTACTAGTAGAGGTCATTCTGTGAGACTCTGGTCCAAATTTTAACCGTTTCTGTTGACTGCTTCGGCTATTACAGGCCTTCGACTGAAGGGTGGTCATTCTGTAGATTTCATTTGGCGACAGTGTCACTGGTGATGACTGAAACTCTTCATACACATTAAAATTCACTGATTGATGTTCCACAAGTTTCAGCACATTTTTTCACTGTAATTTGAAAGGTTTAAAGTCCATAACCAGGGTACAAATAGTTGTTTTTGAGTAAAAAACCACACCCAATGTCACCTTTGAGCCTCGTGTGACCACATTTTGTCCGCCTCCACTTCTTTCACCAATGTTTGACAATCAAGGATGGTTAGGATTGGTAAGTTTTTATATCTTCTGTATGCATAAATGTCCAACAACACATCTAGGGCCTTCACACCTGGCCCAAAAATTGAAAAATATGAAAAAAAGGTACACATGTGGATACCAAGAGGAGTACATTTTTCAGTCCTATATCACAAATCGGATTAACAACCTGTATCGAAAGATTGTCTGGTATTTATAAAAGCCATTCGAAGTTAGGTTCTTGAAAAAATATCCGAGCGACCCTCTACCGGAGTGAAAATAACCAAAAATGAGGAAAAATGACTAATTAATTACTTTGCTAATTAGCATAAGTAATTAAGTGTAAGATTTTAGACAAACAGTTGACTAGTAACATTTATCCACACTCAAATTTCTATAAATTTGGAGATTTTGGCAAAAAATTCAAAATAGCCCGTTTTTCGTTTAGGAGGCGTTCAACTAATTATTTTCCCTATCTCTCCAATGCAAACTGACCTCACAAAAACGACTGTCACTCAAAATCCTGACATAGGAAGTCTTAGATTTTTTCACAATTTAAAATTGAAGCTTGGATCTGCAACCTAAACTCAAAACCCTACAAAAATTTGTTTAAAAATTTTGAGCCCATACCCCTTCGTACATCGGCAACTTTTTTCCAACAAAACAGCTAGCAGATGCACATTCAACACCTTTATTTTACAAAGCACTGCTCCACGATTACAAAACTTTACAGCTAAACGAGAAAACCGGCGCGCAGCCTAGCACATGCTGCTTTCAACAAAACAAACTTTGGGGAATCACCACCATTGTTACTCAGCAAAACACTCGTTTAAAAACAATGACTCCTGGAGGGTACCACTCGTCACATCCGGCCGTTCATAGAGGTCTTAATTGGTTATACGCCATCTATAATCCGCCACACGATTGGATGCATAGCCACATAGATTAAACCAGCATCAAATTAAAGTAAAAATCAATATAAAAAACAATAGGTTACGATATTCATGTTTTATCTCTGGGAATGGGAACACGTAACGAGCATTTTCATAGGGGCAATCTTCATATTACCTCCACTCGACCGTCGGGTTACCGGATATATTGCAGTGTGTCGTGTATGATTAATTAGTTTAGTTCAGTTTATTCATTTTTTGCCCCAGTTTTTAAAAATGGCCAACGAATATAATCACGATACAGGAACGGGAAAAGACGGCAAAACGAACAGTCGTTAGAACACGTCAGTAAAAAAAGGATATAAATTAATGAATATAGCGGACGCGGCCGCCAAACCTAGGTAAATGAACAATATTTAGCTATCGAAATTTAATTAAGACTAAACGATTTAGAGCCCTGAAGAAGAGTGTGCGGTAAAGCGCGACCAGTACAGTTAAAACGATTCTTTTGTTGTTGTTGTTGTTTTGCCTACCAACCATTAATATTTTAGTTTTAATTCCACAGCTGATAAGCGATACATTAACCCGCAAAGTTGAGATATAATATAGATATGCTATTAAATACCGATCGATTAGTCCAGTGGGTCAGTTCGACGTCTTTCCACCAAAGGGTTGAAGTTTCGAAGTTGGTCGCTAGCGAGTCGGCTGTGTCCTTAGCAAGGCACTTAATGGATATTGCCTGAACTAATTGAAATGATTGGTTCTAACAAATTAAAGGAATGTCTGAATCATATACACAACACACTGCAATTGCTCCGGTAACCCGACAGTGGGTGCAAGATAATCATACGATTGCCCGTGTGTTAACCCCCTTGCGTATTCCCATTTACGTAGATAAACATAAATATCTTATATATTAATACTTATTTTTATTTCTTTTTTTATGTTGGACAATAACAGTCGTTCGGAACACGGGTTATTGTCTGTTGACATCTTGTAACATTTGTGTTTCCGAGTTGTTTACCGTTAAACAACCTCGTTCGATTTGATCCACTTAAATCGACTAAATCAAGGCAATCTCTTTATCACCACCGCACCAGAATTGGCTGGAAACTGGAAAAATACGGCAAAACGATAGTCGTTAAAACATGTCTATAATCCAACCAATTATTATGTTGAGTATATTTAAACATGGCGGAAAAACCTAAAAAAAAAAAAAAAAAAAAAAACTTAAAAAAATATATGTTTATATCAAAATTATTACACTAAGCGTCAAAGAATATTATCGCTATGATAACCAGACATTGGAAACATAATAGTCCAACGAACACTGGAATTGCAACCATTTCCCTGGGTTATAAACAGTTTACCAAAAGAGCTTCGATGCCCTCGTGGTTAAAATGCCAGATCTTTCTGTACACATAAGTAGGCCTAAAGGAGAAAAGTGGGGAAACTACGAATTTAGGAAAATTATTGCAGAGTTAAGTATCTGAATAATTAGGGTTGGATTTGGGTAATGGGTTAGTACTGGGGTTAAGATTTTGATTTCGCATTATAGTAGGTTTACTTTCTCCTTCATGCCATTGCCCACCCATACATCTATATATATGTTTGTCCGACAGGTTAGTTTTAAGGTGAGTGTTTGAGAGTCAACCGAAAGGTTCTAGGTTTAAAACCAGTCCTGGTACAAGGGACTGACGCATGAACAAACATATAAAAGCAACAGCAACGTCCAAAACACATTTTAATAACTCACTAACCTCACCGTGAAAATAAAATATTCTTGGGAATCGAGATCTAACCCCTTCATTCCCACCAATGAGGATACAAAACTATCCTATGCAAACTACTAATGGAATGCGCTTTTCTCCATACCCCGTCACGCCATTGACTTATTTAAACGGTCTGCTTCTCTAGTGTTTTATTTTCGTGTCAACGTTGTTCGGGAGTTTTAGGAATGGTTTGACGGACGACGTTTATTTTTATGTTACTTCGATCAGTATCGTATGTGTTACTGTGACCGTTTTAACGAAACTGGAAATATAGAGTGGTATTGGGGCAAAGGGTGCGTAACGTCTGCTTTATGAACATCGTAAAAAACGAAATGGACGACAAATTTACACTTAAAAGGCCAACCACGTATATATACTTGGTTGTAGCAACGACAATGTAATGACATCCTTCGCCACACCCTGGCTGTGTTTCCGCATGACCGGTCACGCGTGACGACCGTTTGACGTCATATTGGTATAACCAGCGGTATAGGAAAACGAGTTTTGTTTATACTGCCAATAGTGCATAGCCGTGCCTGCGCTAAGGCCACAACTGGGCTATTTGTAGTTTAAGTTGTGTGTAGGTCGAGCTCTTCTGTTTAGTCAGCCGCAAAAAGCCTCTTGTTTTATCGGTTTTCGGAATCCGAAGAATCTATGATTACGATTTTTTCTTTGAATTAGCCAGTTACGCAACCTTTTCCTGGCAGTTTTATTAACAGTGACTTTGGTTAACTGTCTGGCTTTAATGGAATTAATAAAGTTCTTAAATTTATCATTTCCATTAAACATGACCCGCGTATTGGCTATTTTCGCTTATTAAGAATAACGCGATACGTCTATTAACGAAGGTTTATAGAGAATTTAATATACAGAAAAAAGTTGTAAAATAGTCAAAGTATGATAAGTCAACATAACAAGTTTCATACCGAAATGTTTCGAATTGTTACTTCAGTTTAATGGTCGTTTCAAAAGGCAATATAATAGTGTCTTTTGTGTTTTTAATATATTAACTTTGTATTCAGACTGTTGTTTGGGCGTCGTTTCCTTTTTTATTAAAAAAGTTATTTTTGTATTGTTTTCCGGCCTGGCAAGAAATGACAGTGTCCGTTCAAAAAATACAAAAGAATGTTCAATGGCTTCCATGTATGACTTTTGAAAAACAACTTTGTAATTTAGGTTTCCATTCATAACAGGAATGCTGGATATATACTACACTATAGGAATAATGACTACATATATCTTGATTGAGTATCCAAGCTATAGTGTCACAGGACATAGATAAATATTGAACTAAAGCGCTATTTGCGTAGATTCGTTGCGGTGGTTATAAAAGCGCTGGTTCCTCGCTCCCATATGAACTACACGGTGGTCAATCCAGTGCTGTGACTGTGGCAACGCTGGATCAGTCATCAAGCGTTGATAAAATGTGATAATTACGACGCATTCCTGGCAACGTCGGACGATTAGCTAGCTGCTTGTTCTAGTGTATGGATAGATTCCACTGTATGTTAGGTTGTAGACGAGTTAGGATTTGTATTTCGCTAACGTAAATTGAGTTGAAGCTTTATTGTTATCAAGCAACTTGATATGAAAATAAGGCAAATGTAGAGTGATTGCAATGCGCCAAGGAAGGTTACACGGTTTAATAAAATGCGAGTAGCATATTCAGACTAACTGTTTTGTTTGTGCGAGCACCCTAATTAAAAAAAACAGTTTTGCGACTAGTTTACCATCATACTTAGTGTATATTGGTTTAATGTTAGACACCAGGTTAAATATGTCAGTTAATGTGAAAGTATTCCTTTAGCGACCAGTTATTCCCCAAAAGTCGGCCATGTTGTTTCTCTTTGTTGTGCTTTTATGAACGCTTTCTTTGTGTCTGTGGGCAGCACAACTATAAATACTTTTATTACGTAATTAGCCACATGAATTTATGTACGCTAACCCCAATGTCATATGTTATGAGTTTAAACCAATAAGTTTAGTAGAAAAAATAAATTATGTGGCTAGTTAGGATTTACCATTCCTTCATTTTACAATCAAGAAGCATTTTAGTTAATTATGACAGACAATTAAAACTTTAAAACTGTTCGAATGTCAAGTTAAATATTTAAATAACTGACGAATAATAACAGAAGATAGTCCTTAACTTTTAACATGGTAGGCCTACAGCGGATTTAAAATGTATCAATTAGGTCACATTATATAGTATCGTATGCTTTTCAGATCTAAATCTAATAAAACACTGCTATAATTAAATCGGTGCTTGTGATTGTTACGTCAGCTGCTTAATTATTCGCTCACAATGAGCCGAAGTGCCGATCGAAGTAATAAGCGACACTCCAGCCGCTCGACCGACAGATCTAACCACCGCGCTTATTATGACTCCAACGACAGTTACCGAAGTGATTACAGCAACCGACGGGTGCCTGGACTGGTTGCAGATCCTGACAGAAGAGGTGGTTATGCAGACGAGTCAATAAGTCGTGGACAACGTAGTACCATGGATAGATACAACAGCAGGGCTCATGACGTGGATATTATCCGTGGGAATAGCAGAACTACAAAGGATACAATGGTCCAACCTAAAACTTTCAATCACCCTGTAAGTAGTTTCCATTCATTTACAATTAGTCAACAGTTTATTTGCCAACAAAACTTAAATACCGTTGGTCAATTTTATTTTACATAACCATACGTTATATGCTAACTCGCAATCATGGGATTGTTGCAAATGCGATTTGTTGGTAAATAGAACAAGAACCGTACTCATAACCATACGGTACCTCCAAATACTACAGGATCGCTTGAACCGCTTGGATTGCATGGATCGCTTACTATACTTCGTAATTACAAAAGCCAAGATATTAATTTTAGGGTTGGGGTTAAAGTTAGTTCTGGGGTTGAGATTAGTGTTTGGGACAGGGTTAGAATTACTTTCCATAGCAATCTAAGTGATCCAAGCGCTCCAAGCAATCCTGTAGTATTTAGAGGCACCCATAACCATAGACCAACCCCTATAAGCCGATGTCAGTCATCGTCTCGTTAATAACCTGTCTGCTTAATAAATTAAAGGATTAAGCGTTTCAATCATCAACCCAATATATTTCCCAATAAATGTACGCAAACAATGTACATTGATTAATATTGTGTACGTAACAGTGTAAATTTAGTGTAAACGTAATAATGTACATGTATATTGTAAATGTAATAATGTACATTTATATTGTAAACGTAATAATATACATTTATATTGTAAACGTAATAATATACATTTATATTGTAAACGTAATAATATACATTTATATTGTAAAAGTAACAATGAAAAGTTATATTGTAAACGTAACGATGTACATTTATATTGTTAACGCAAAAAGTTATAATTTCGGCAATTTAAAAGTCTAATTATATAAGACTAAGCTTGCCAAGTAACCGTGGAAGCTCGATCCACTTGAAATTATGTTTTTTTTTACTGAAAGCAGCAGGGTATAATAAATTAAAAGCATAAGGTTTGAATTTGTTACATAACAAAAGCAGCTTGACTGTTGGTACGAATTATGCGATCATAACCATAGATAAAATCCTTCAATATGGATTTCCACCCACCAGGATATAAATGACAAACCAACCAACTCGACTGTGGACACGAGTTATCCGACGATAACCGTACAAATTCCCACCCACTAGGGTATAAATGACCTAACCACCTTCGAATGGTCAATTGTTCTTATCAATCAAGTATTCAACACGTCCACCCCCCAACAGGTATCCACAGTGACCCACTACAACCCCATATCCCACCGCGACAGGCTGCAGCAGAAGAAGAAACGACGACCACCGATCAATCCCACATTCCTGGCCATCTTGCCCGCCACGGCAGGCGTAGCGTTGCTTATCGCTGCGATAATCATAGTCGACTGGTCATTTAAACTCACCCTTCTCTCCAATACTGCTGGTGATATACAAGTGAGTCTAAGATTTGATTAAGTAAATTCCAACGCAGCTTACAGGTTAAGCCCATGTCTGGAGAGGTAACCTGTTGATTGGTAGACTTAACTGCAATGCCACTAAGTTCGATTTTATGTAGAGTAAAGCTTATAAATACATAAATGGTTATGAGGTATTCACAATTATGGGGATAAAAGCATGAGCTATACGATTACTATTCAGCCTCACGACCAATTTCCTTATAGGCCTACTTTTTTATTCCAATTTGTGTTAAAATGTTGTTAAGTTCGGTAGGCCTAATCCTAAAAGATGTTCCCTAACCCAAACAAGTGCCATACCCAGCAATAACTGAGAACGGCAGACGAGATTCATGACAATATCAGTATAGAAACCTCTTCATATATATTTGCAATCCTGCCGGTTGGTCTAACGGTTAAGTGCGTCGCCTTTCAATTGAAAGGTTGCAGATGCGAAACTGGTCGCTAGCTAGTCGGCTGTGTCCTTGGGCAAGGCGGACATTGCATGAACCCAGCGGATTAATGGTTTCTACCAAATTGAAGGAACGTGTCTATCATATACAACACACTGTAATAGCTCTGGCAACTCGACGGTGGGCGCGAGGGGATCTGACGATTGCCCATGTGTTAACCCCCTTGGTTTTCCCATTCAAGGAGATAAACATAAATATCCAATCCTATCCAATCATTTCCTACAACCTTGTGATGCGGTACTTTTGCTCACGATATTTAAATGATCTTATAACTTGCAGGAAACTCGGGTAGGACTCTTCCAAGCTTGCTTTCGAACTCTTCAGCGAGGAGCCACAACCCTCCAGGCGCCTACATGTCAAACCGTGGAAACATTTAGTGGCAGCACTGGACAAAGTAATGCTTTTATATTTGTGTATCACCTACACAGCTATATTCGTGTATCTTGCCCGTTTGTAGTAAATCACAGTGTGTGGATGGTTGGTTCATTTATATCCTCGTGGGTGGGAAGCCAGGCTGTATCCACGGGTATCGTAAACACCTCATGCCCACAGTCGAGTTGCTGGAGCTATTACAGTGTGTGGATGATTGGTTCATTTATATCCTCGTGGGTAGGAAGCCAGGCTTTATCCACGGTTATCGCAAGACACCTCATGCCGACAGTCGACTTAATACATAGCATGTTAAGAAGTGTCGAGTTTTACTGGAAGGCATCGCAGTTCCATGTATATGGATAAAGCCTTGATATTTACAAGCATACTAAGTTTCCCAATCCTCACCCATCCAGAAGTGAGCGACCTCGCCCAAGCCACACGCGCCATGATGATCATATCGGCCATCATCGGTTTCGCATCCATGTTGGTCAACATTTACTTTGGCTTGAACCGATGGGAACGGGAACGAGGTGCTCTATTCTCTGGAGGTGTTTACTGTTTAGCTGGTGAGTAATACATACATTGTGGCAATATCTAACTGTATTTTTGACATCTTCTTGTATTTTCACTAATATCTCTTTGTATTTTAAACAATATCTCCTTTTATTTTTGATATCTCCATGAATTTTGACCAATATCTCCCTGTATTTTTGATCAATACCTCCTTTTATTTTTAACAATATCTCCCTGTATTTTTGACCAATATCTATTTTTAACCGGTATATGTCTCGAACCCATGATGGGCTTGTCGTTTATACCGTTTATGCGTGCAAAACGATACGAATCGGTCGCACTAACCATTCAGCCACACCATAACCATCAATACACCTAGGTTGCTGTGGAACTGCCGGAATGGCCTGTTATTCCGCCATCATCGTATCCGAATCACAAACAACGAATATAGTGATCACCTCCGCTGGCACTTCGTTCTATTTAGGCTGGGCTGGTGCTGCTTTCCTACTTATATCCAGCGTCCTCTGTTTCCTCGCCCATTGTGCAAGAAAAAAATAAAGTTCACTTTGTGCGTGACGTAATTATACCACGTGTGACGTCATCATAATCTGCTATATCTTCAAATGCTGCATGATTATGCCGCTAAAATGCCAAGGTGCAAACGATGATACACTATCAGCATGTTATAAAATAACTTCGTTTTCCATGATTTTAATTTGTATTTTTTATGACAACGGTACACTTACCATTCATTTTTATACCCCATTCTGCCAACTACCGACTCTATGAGTGCCTGTATAATATTTCTATAGTTTTGTTTTTTATTTAAACTTAATTTTTTATAGTGGGATATAATAGGTAAACCTGAATAATAAATGTTATTGTTTTGTATTTAAACTCAATAATTGTATTGGTATTTTTTAAACTTTTAATAAAAATGGTTATTTTCCGCTGCGTAAACATAGATGCCAAAACTGCTTTTCTTATGTTTTCTATTAATGCAGTTCATTATGTTGATTTGTATATATGGTCTCTGTGTTTCGATTTAACTACACTTAAAAATAAACGAAATAGATTTTACGTGTTTTATTTCTGAATGTTGGTGTCATATTTAGACTTTTTTAATGGTGGAGAAATATCTAAGGCAGATACAACACACTGCGATCGCCAAATAAACCATAAAAACGAGATAATCTTGCAATTACCCGTGTGATCATGTTCTTGGTGTTTTCCAATTCACGGAGACAAAATCCAACTGTACCTAACAAAAGACACACCGACGCAGCGTCTTGATGACTGAAATTGACACTTTTCATAATGACAAGTCTTAATGAAAAGTCTACCTATGTCTGATCTTATCTAGAATCGAGCAGTTTTTTGCATAGAATTCCCAACAAATCTACCGGTAGTTTAAACTCATTGCTACATTTAAAGCAATCTTTTGCTACAACCAGCAAATTTTATCAACTAATTCGAGTTATGTTATACAACACATATTAAAAGTTTTGAAACGAATTAAAGACAATATGTTGTTTATGGATAAAAATGTACAAGTTGTTTTCACTAATCCAAAAAATTGAGATTCTATTTGTAGCTCTCAGTTATTATCTCACAACGTTGTGATTATCGCTTGCGGCGATACTTACAAGCTCATGTTTTGTACTGGGCCAACAGAACGCTTCGCATCATTTATATGAAGTCCGGCACAAAAGGCAAGGGATATAGAACACATAAATTTGATTTTCTAGACTTAACGTGAAAGGAAAAACAGTAAAACAGTTCACAGAAGATTATTTTAGGTAGCAATAGAATAGAATAGTAGATTTATTCCCAGAGTAGAAAAATAGTAAATATTATTGCACGGGAAATCTTCGGATTGACTTGTGCACAAAGTCGAGTAACCGAAGTTATTGCAGTGTGATGAGTATACTAAAATCTTTTTTGTAGTTTTTATTCAACCAAATATGCCATTGGATTATGGAAAACAATAAGAGAAAGTACTGGTTTCGTAAAAGAAACAGGAAAAATACTGAAATGAGTATACTGAAAACTGAAAGTATTTTTACCGATCTTTCAACCAACGCTGAGTTCTTTACTGGTTCCGTTTATTCAAATGTTGTTTATCAATCGAAGTGTCAATATCGGTAAAAACGTGCAAACGTGACATAAAATCGCGCAATGTCCATGTTCCCATTAACAACCGACCAGTTATAAAGAATTGTTAGTATCGAATAAAACCAGAAATTTGTCTTTACGAGACATGACATCTCATCTTTGTTATTCATAACCTTTAAAGTTTAAATAGAGCTTGTAGGGGACATTTCCGGTCCCCAATACCATACCTTGTCTCCGCTATAAGGAAACAGAAGACAATAAACCCAAAATTTGATTAACTTTTCATATATGATTTAGTATATTTTATATATGAATGCACAGGTATTGGGTAAATAGATCAATCTGTGCTGGACTGTTAGCCAATGATTTTGAAAGTGGGGCTTTCCCTCTGTGTTTTATAAAAATGAAATCAAGATGGCGGATGATAGTGTGTGCCATATTGTGCAGCACTTTGTTTGTTATTACCTCACATGTCGTTTTATTGGACAACAGACGACCCAATAGCTTGGAAGTTTCAAACCCAAGCTCGATGCAGAAAACTACAGCTGGCATGCAGCGCTCACGGGGGACGAAATCTGCCAGCGATCGTGCCTCGGTGATGGGAAGGTTCAAATCGAAACTAATTGGAGCAAATAGCCCACAGTTGGGAGGATGGTGCCCCAAAATATCAAGATTGCTCAAGGGACACATCACACTGCATCTAAAGTCATCTGAAGATAGAAACCTGTCTTTAACAGGTAGGGGTTTTCGATTACATTTTACCGGGCATAGCTTCGAACCCAGGACCACCTCGCTAATTCGGTCGCGTTATCAGAGATTTCACAATACCTTAACTTATGTACACCGATATTTTGGTATTTTCGTTAACCGCTTTGGATCAATGTTCATTGGGCCACCGCAAGGACGCGGTTCATATGTGTGAGGTTTATATTGAGAAAATAAATTGGCTTATCAGCCACTTTTGCTATGTTTACTTAGCCATATTCGGTTAGAACTTGGTCGTTGCATTTTAGTTACGTACGTTTGATGGGTAGAGTGAGGTAATTTGTTAAACATAACACTAAAAGAAGATATTCAAGTTTATCCCCGTGAATAGGAAACACATGAACGTTATGACACGGGTAATCGTCAGATCACCTCGCGCCCACCGTCGGGTTACCTGAGCTAATGCAGTGTGTTGTGTATGGTTGAACACATTAATACACTGGGTTCAGCCCATGACCCTTATGTGCCTTGCCCAAGGACACAAACAAGCTAGAATAGGATAGGATAGACCATGTTTACCGTGAATGGAAAAACCGAGAGGGTTATCACCCGGGCAATCATTAGATCACCTCGCACCCACCAAAGCTGGCCCATACCGTACAGCACACACTGCATTTTCTCTGAAGCCCGATTGTTGACACGTATTCTGACAAATATCTGTGTTATAACTCGTGAACAGACTATTCTATTTTTTCCACCAGAGAACGCATGGCCTCCGACATTAGAATACTTGCAGTACATTTACAAAGACATTGAGCCCGGTGGAGTGTACAGAGGCCCGAAGAATTGTCGGTGTAGAAGCAATACCGCTATCATCGTACCGTTCAGGAACCGAGAACTTCATCTTAGGTAGGAAGTGGTGCAATATGCTCGGGTGAGAATGAAATTATAAAGATTGTAGCCCCATAAAATCTCAGGTAGGAAATATTTTGCTCGATTAAGATAGAAATGATTGTAGCCTCAAGAAAAATGTGCAATATTATACACAGACATTAGTATAATCGCATAATACACATACATTATTATAAATGCATTATTATACACAGACATTTTTATAAAGTTATTATACACAGACATATTAGTATAATGGCATAATTATACACATACATTATTATAACTGCATTATTATACATATACATTATTATAAAGGTATTATTATAGTATAAATGGGTTCAGGCGACAACAGTCTTACGACCATATAGGTTCCCTATTTCTCCCTTGCTTTGCCCAGAGGTTAGAGGTTGTGCTATATAAACAGCAAAGAAACTAACGAAACTTAGCGAGGGAAACAATGATTCTGGGTTCGAATCTTAGACCGGTAGAAATGTTTTGCTAACAGGTCATAAGCTGTTAAAACATTCCTGTTACCGAACACTGACCACGGATTGTATGGCATTTCTAGAATATCCCAAGCGTGCGATGCGAACCGAGCGTAAATAATTCAAAATATTTATCTTCCAAGTTAATTTTGGCGACAAAAAAATTTTCGCCCGAAGGCTTATCGTGTCCACATTTAATACCAGCATTTCTCTGATACTAATTTCTTTGAATCAGCCTTGATGGGTTTCGGTCAATTCAATAATCCCAATTCGGACTTTCCACACAAAGTAGGTTAAACAACTTTGAAATTACCAAAGCCCCGACTTTCCTACCCGGTCGATTTGTTGTGTTTTAGACGCTTTGCCAACAAGAGTAAATTATCACATATTCATGCTTGTTCTTACGTCATGCCAAAATATTCTTCCTATATATCCAAGATTAGCAGTGAGACCATAGGTTCGAAACTTAGCCCGTTAAATAAAACTGATCTCATAGAAAGAGCTGTCACTCAAAATCCTACCGTTAGAAGCCTTGGGTTTTGTCACTTAAAATTGGAGGTGTGGTCTACGTTCTCTTATCAACCATGCATAGATATGGGGGTTCTCCCAATTTTACTCAACAACACTTATTTACATACCGTGACTAAGACCAAGGGACCACACGTTAAATCCTCCCGCGCATAGCAATCTATTTAATTAGAGTCTTGTAAGGTATAGTTGCCTTTACCCAATTCCCCGCTGTTTTACAAACCATTTGTGCGGTAGATTTCCACCTGGAGCGTATGGTAAAGAAAGCAAGATCATCTACCAAATCCTTCCCAGATTGTACGGTCATTTCGGCCCGTTGGTCTAACGGTTAAGTGCGTCGCTTTTCAATCAAAAGGTTGCAGGTGCGAAACTGGTCGCTAGCTAGTCGGTTGTGTCCTTGAGCAAGACACTTTACGGACATTGCCTGAACCTATAGCAGATTAATAGGTTCTACTAAATTGAAGGAACGTTTGAATCATACACAACACATTGCAATAGCTCCGGTAACCTGACGATGGGCGCGAGGTGATTTGACGATTGCCCGTGTGTTAACCCCTTTGGTTTTCCCATTTACGGGGATAAACATGAATATCCTGTCCTATTTGGTCAAATGGTTAACGCGTACGATTCCTAAACCGTTTTTTTTATGAAAACGGACCAAATGACGAACCCATCATGGATTCGAAACTTGGCGCAGTAAAAAATAATAAAAAATATCTTTTTCAGATTCTTCTTGTTCTACATTCACCCTTTCCTACAACAGCAGCAGAATTGCTACAAGATCATCGTAGTCGAACAAGCTGATGATGAGACTTTCAACAAAGGTAAGTTCAGATATGATGTTCATGTTTATGCAGATGAATATATAGGAATAACGCAAGGGACGTTAAGACACGAGCAATTGTTGAACGTTAACACACGGACAATCACATTACGCCTTTCGTCGGGTTACCGGAGCTATCGCAGTGTGTTGTGCATGATTCAACTGTACGCTGCTTCGATTTGGTAGAATTCTTACCACTGGGGTTAGGCAATGTCTGCTTAGTGCTTTCTTACTAATGGATTCTACTAAAACTGGAGGAATGATCTGACGATTACCCGTGTGATAACCCCCTTGGTTTTTCCATTCATGGGGATAAACATGAATATCCTATACTATCCTAATGATATATCATAAATCACAATGATATATCATGAACAACTTATCCCTTCCACAGGGAAAATGATGAACACAGCATTCCGTTACACACAAAACACGCACCAAGACTTTGATTGCTACATCTTCCATGACGTGGACATGATTGCTGAAAACGACAGGAATATCTACAGATGCAACCGTGAGTGGTGGATATCCATGTAGTTGTGTGGTGTGCTGGAGTAAGCAAGCATTGGACTTTGGGGTATTAAGTGGCACCTCGGGTTAGTCTGAACGGTTGTTTGGCCGAATGGTTAGAGCGACCAACACATATACCAACTGCATACAAAAACGGTTTTGGTGACTAGCCCGTCACGAGTTCGCAAAATAGGCCGGTAAAAAAAACTAAGTTAAAACTGTCGTATGGCCGTACGGTTAGCACGACAACAATACGGATTTCTATCTAAAAAGGTCTCAGTGACAAGGCACCATGTGTTTGAAACTTAAAGTGACGAGGTCCTGCGATCATACCAGACAGGTTCCGACTTCAATCTCCACCATAGGCACTTTTCTGCGTGGTAATTTTTCAAATTGAAGAAACGCCTCAATCATATACAACACACTGCAAAACCTCATTTTCCAATTAACCGGAATAAACATAAATTTTCCATCATATTTTATTTTAATTACCCACACGTTTAACTACGGTAGTTTATGGGTTTTTCTGCTTTCTTGTTTTAAATAATCGTGCTAATCTTCTGTAGTAAAACGCGGGGACAAAACTTAAACTTCTGTGTTAATCTGACTCTGTGTGTTTATCTGACTGGGTATATAGGGGAAGAGTGGGTAAAATGGGCCCTTTAGTTGCAAATCGGAATTTTTACTGATATAAAGCCCGCTGGACTTAAGTTTTTCATGTGGTGTCACCTAATACCAAAGTCTTCACACATAACATGTTAACTTTCTAATAATTTTTGTTAAATATATTTTATCAACAAAGAAAAATATTTCGTTAGTGGCCCATTTTAGACAAGGGTGTAGTCTAAAATGGGCCCCGGCCCGTTTTCGATATTAACATTTCGCTAGATAACAGTATCAATACTCGCTTCCCATATAAACAATGTTATTACTTTTCTTTTTATGATGTAGGCCCCTAGTTGTTTTTTTTTTAATTTAACACTTTGGATTACAGCAATTACTTGTTATTTAATACCCAGTTACTAGTATACTAATGCAATAACACCTTGCTACTTTAGTGGAAGCATAACTATCAATTCATGTTATTAATAGCATTTAGAAAACCTGTTTAGTTTAATTTGAAACACATAATATGACTGTTAGTGCTAAGTCTAGCCCTTTAGTACTGTTAATGCTAAGTCTAGCCCCGTTAGTTACCAAATGAACACAGGGGGCCCATATTAGACAGGTGCCAACATACGACTTAAAATCTCTATAAAAAATTCTTTAAAAAATAAGTTTTATTACTACCAGTAAAAGTAGGTCTAGGCTATATAGTTCTATTTAACTACAGTAAAAGTTATTTTAGTATTTGCTCTTTTCTATTATATATTAGCAGAAAACAAAAATTGCAAATTTAGATTCAGACCTTCTCAAACCGAAATAACTACAGAAAACATTGAGTTTGGTGATTTCACGCTCAAACTTCGGTTTGGAGATTCCATAATTTGATATACTGACACTGGTTCTTGCAGAAAATTTTATTCTTCAAAATATATTAAAAATTGGAGGGGGCCCATTTTACCCACGTGGCCCATTTTACCCACTTTTCCCCTATAGATGATGGTTTACAAAAATCAAATGACAATAGATATTTTGTGGTACTTTTTTTAATATTGAACCAAAAAATAGATCAAAGTTCCCGGAATATAAGCCATAGTGAAAATTAG
>CH003196.1:567999-588066 GCA_000149265.1 Ciona savignyi
CTGCAACTTATCGAGGCGAACAAGGAAATCTTCATCGAGCAGTTGACGCAACTGTGCAATCGGGTGAGTGGGGCTGGTGTCACATAAGTGTTTTATAAGTCAAATAATGGTCAGTATGACATAGCATGTCAGTATCACAAATAATGGTCAGTATGGCATCACAAAAGTGTTTTATAAAGTCAAATAAGATACCTACATGATCGAACAAGAGTGTTCTGTGATGCAATAAAAGTGTTAGTATGAAGTACTGTTTTGTCATAGTAGTCATTTTTCATCTAACATCGGTCTGCAGTTTCCCTCCTTTTATCTAACATTGGAGTGTCATGTAACTTTGTTGGATCGTATACAGACGGTTTGAGAACCCCTGTGGTCCTGCGTTCCAAACCTGGTCTATTGAAAAGTGCCTTGTAGATATGCATACATATAAACATGGCTGTTTATTCTCACCATTATTCCTTACTCAACATAAATTGAAAGAATACCTTAAAAACTCTAAGTCTGAATACTTGTTGCTTAAGGAAAATTTAAAGTTGAATTTATTATGGCATAATTTATAGCTTGTGTAGCCTATGTATTATGACATACAAAAGTTGTGTTAACAATGTGTTGATTGTCCCATATGGCATACATAGCTTAAAAGAGCAAATGTATTGTGAGATACAAAATGTGTTTAGATATTAACGTGTTAATTGTTCCAGGTAAGAAAAGGAGAATTCGATGGAAAACCGCGACTCACGATCACTGATATTAAAACCACAGATGAGGCAATGGAAGTGGAATGCCAACTCACCACTTATAACCTCAAAACCGTCACTTTTAAGGTAACTTGCGTATTATATTTAACTTGCTTGTCACATGGTGTAGATCTGTATTGCTAGCTATTGTATTTGATGGTCTGTGTATTTTAATAGTTCTAATAACTCGACTGTCAACATGAGGTGTATTACTATGCACCTGAACAAGCCACTTTACATTGCTCCAACCCAGTGGTATCTAATGAGTCGTCCAAATTAAAAGTCATGTCTGACTATCCACACACTGTAATTTGGAAACTAATTTTTGTACTATTACTTTGACGACCTTATATCTCTGTATTAAAGCATTATTAAATAACGCTTTTTTAATCAATATTCTGGAATGTTGTTTCTGCATTTACAGAATGTTGTTTCCCCAGTTGCCCCCATTTACAGAATATTGTTTCCCCAGTTGCCCCCATTTACAGAATGTCGTTTCCCTAATCGTTCCCACTGATACCTTTCCTCCGCCAGTTCATCATAGACGAGGACACACCGGAGGAGATCGCAGAGGAGATGATCCAAGCCAACTACTTGAAGGAGAAGCACAGCAAAGCGTTCCAGGAGCAAGTCCGGCTCGTCGGGATCAAAGCGAAACAGATGCACGATGTTGGAAAGATTGACGTGGATTTGCTTAAATTAGAGGTGAACGGGTGTGCCTCGTCAGCCCCGCTGTTACCCCTCTCCGAATCTGTCTCCACTACGTCGCTACCCCAATCTGAGCCCCAGAGAAACGGGGATTCAAACCAAACGAAGCCGGATGAACTGAGTAGTAGTGAGACGGGGTCAGCGCTGGGTTCACCTCGCACGGATCAACTGATTGACGCAGATCAGCCACGACCCACTGATTCAGACGAGCCCCAGAAAAGACCTGCAGAGGCGTCAGACGAACCCCCGAAACCCGGGATTCCAACCTCAATGTTCAACAACCTGTTCTACCGATCGCCCAGTTGTTCTAGTGTGGCGAGCGTGTGCAGCAATGGGAGTTCATCCACCACACAGTCCCACACCGCCAAGGATGAGGCAAAACAAGCTGCACAAGTGGCCCCTGCAGCCCAAGTTGCCCCTGCGGCCCAAATACCCCCATCCGCCACCCATGAACCCCACACGTCCATACAAAACAATGAATCTTCAGCCACAAATGCACAAACCGAGGCGAAAATAAGTGAAAACCAACTCAATCAAGTTGATAAACCCGCTGAAAACGTCCCTAAACCGACCCCGTCCGTCCAGCCAGGTAATGTAAGTGGTAGCGAAGAACATGTCGATCTGACCCCCATCCAACCCCCTGTTGCTGCAACACCAGGCCAGCAAGTCGCCGGCCTCCAAGTGATAATAATCCCCAAAGACACAAATGACCTTGACAAGCAACTCACAGCTATTCTGTCGCACGCGCAAACCACACTAGCAGCTACTACTGATGATACAGATGATACAATGCCCATTGTGATCCCAGTTGCAATGCCGTATAACCCCGAAGCATCTGAGGGTAACCTCACCGACCTACCCCACCTTGACCCCGTTTCGTCTTTCTCCGAGCCCCCCACTAATAAAGTCGAACCCCAGGATGACCCAAGTGGCGCAACGACCCCCACATCCGTAGTCCCCGCAACCCCGCAACCCGATCACCCCCCTCCCGAGAGCGGCCAGGTATCGGGTGATGACGGGAGGACCCAGTACGATCCGAACAAAGCTTCCGACAACGAGAGTTTGGTGGAGTCGGTGTCATCCATGCAATCTGAGCAGCCGTATGTGCCGGATGAGCCGAACAGGCCTGTGGAGCCGATCGGGACGTCGAAAGTGGAGCAAAGCAGTACGCTGCCAACCAAGCAAGAGGAAGAGGAGGTCCTTGTTATCGGTCGGTTCCAAATCATCCCTACCGACCCGCCAATAAAGTCAGAGCTCGTGACCCCCCCTGCCACCACTGCTAACCGTCAACTTAGCTTCGACTCTGACAAGCAATCGACTCCCACCAAAGCCTCCATGGACATCGATCCCAACCACTACCTTGACAACGCTCAACTTGACGAATCGAACGTCAAACCCATCCACACACCCAGCGAGAACCCCCCACAACCCCACTCGTACCCCGCCAACGCGCATGGGTATGTTGCCGCGAACATAGATGGCGTGATATTCGCGCAGCCCCCAAGTTTCCAACCAATACCCGTATCAAGCAAGATGGATGACCTGCCAGCCCAGCAGTACAGAGCCCCCCATGACCTACACTACATGGATAGAACATTCGCAATGGTGCCGGGCACAGAGAACGTTTCATTCCACCAACCCTCCCAGTTCCAAGAGATTCCAACTTCAGGAAAGATGCAGAATCCAGATGAAGTCCAACCGAAACAGTTTGCAAACGAAGTGAACTTCAACCAGAGCGCTCCCAACCCCAGTCGAGTTAGGACGCTGAGCAACAATAGTGAGAAGAGCTTTTCTTCTCTCATGGGTGAGCTGGATGGGGTGTGTTTTAAATATTAAGTTATTGCCAGGTCCCAACTGTACGGCTTGCGTGTAGGGGTGTTCTTGTTTAAATTATTTTGTGAATCTAAGTTATGTGTGCCAGAGTACCATCTGCCTCTTAAGTTGCGCCTAGAGGTGTTCTTATTCAAATCATTTAAATCGTAATTGACTATCCTAAATTGACTTGTGTCGAACATTGTGTTTTTTTAAATTACATAGCTGTAAATTAGAATGTTAACGTTCAAATGTGGTGGTCAAAGCAAAGATTCAGATTGTGAATAGAGGTATTCACCGTGGGGAGTTCAAGCAACGTTTATTTTGGTTCAGTTTACCTCCTCCTCCCATAACTTCACCCATCTAACATTCCATTCCCTAGGTTCTGAGCATGGCTTCCAACATGAGCTGATACGTGAACACCAACGACCAGCCTTCTATGAGGTGAATCACATAACAAGCGTATAATCCTGTGTAACACTGTCATAGGCAGCTAATGTCTGTCCATAGGCAGCTAAATGTCTGTCCATAGGCAGCTAAATGTCTGTACGGGTACAACCGTCGTTATAACAATAAGGATTGTCAAATAACCTTATCTCCACCGTCAGTTTGCCGAAGCTATTGCAGTGTGTTGGTTAATTAAAAAATGGAAAAGAAAATGAAAAATTATTTTTCTATAAAAAGTACAGAAAGTGATAATTGTTTTTAAATTTAGATATCACATTTGTCAAGGGTTTTACCATATCTGAAACGTCTCATTATTTAATGTTGTTTCCATGGATTAGTTTTACAAAACGATCATTTAGATCACATGACTACTTGACCATTTAGAATATATTATATTAATTATTAAAATGCAATTTAGTTATAGTTGTTTGGTGTAACTGGTCAATACAAATTGCAAATTTAGTTTTCCAGACTCGCGCCCAACATGTATAACAACAACTCGTATTCGATATTGGATGGTTAGCGTTAGGGATACCTGCGAATAACCCCTCAAATTAAACCCCAATCATCTCACAGCCTACAGGTCTTGCGGGGTGCGGGGGTTCCCCAACTGAACCCCATAGTGGCCCCCATTCAACTGAAGCCCCGGGAAAAGCACAGGGTGTACCTGGACTCACCCACGCGCTCCCAGTACGGAGAACTAAGTGAGGACGACACAGATGTTGATGATGTGGATGAAGAGGATATCGATTTCAAGGATCTCATTAAACGGTGTGTGGGCATAAATGGTATCTTACCTTAGCTGTGCTTGACTGTGTGCATGGGGTTTTTTACTATGCTCGACTGTGGACATGAGGTGTATTACTGTGCACCTAAGCAAGCCACTTTACATTGATCCAACCCAGTGGTATCTAATGAGTCGTCCAAATTAAAAAAAATATATCGATTTCAAGGATCTCATTAAACGGTATCTCAACTGATTTGTGCCGCGGTTTGTTTATTCGTGTATTTGTTTCAACTCACGAAGGAACAATCAGTTTAGACTTTCAAGTCTCTGTAGTGCTCACAGACGAGAACAGAGGTGTAATACTGTGCACCCAACCCAATGGTACCCAAAAATGTCTCACCCCCCCTCTTCCAATACAGGCACCAGAGGGAGATAGAGGCTCTCATACGGAAACATCGTCTACAACTCGATCGACTGAGAAAGTCGAAGAAACGGCAGAAGATGAAGAATCGTCCCAAGGAGCAGGACCCTCCTCCTCCTAGCACATCGAAAGTCGAACCCCAACATATGCAGGTTGATATATTAACGCAATGCATTCTGTGAAATGCGCTGGCAATATAATTAGTAAACAAAAATTATCCAATTAATATGGCATATGGCAGTTCGGATATTTATTGTGAATAATATTGCAAAATATGTTTGATAAAATAAATGTAATTTTTAATTACTATTATCATTACTATGAACTTAACACAGATTTTACCACTCTAATTTTTTAATAAACGATATATATAAATTAAAATTAATTTATTTAACTATGAGAAATTAATTTCAAATTGCTAGAATCAAAAAATAATCGAATCATTTTTTCTTTGAATTTTTTATTTTAAATGGAAATCCCTATTCTATTGAACATCCCTATCTTATAACAAGTTCCAACTAAACCCAATCATCCCAGCAATGCCCAACAAGCACAAACCCAGATGATCTCCAACCAGCTGCGAATAACCAAGATGGCTCAGGTAACTTTTCAACCAAATAATTTGTTTTAAAATCCAATTTATATTCGACGTATCTCACTCTATATCATATTATATATAGGCTGTGTTACCATATAATATATTATTAACAATATTAATGTAATACACTAACCTCCAAGACTTACCCTAATTAACCTATCTTTAACCCCACATCTAACCCTTCCGTATAGCCTCACAACCTAACCATCGTTTCACCCCCCCCCCACTATAAGGTTATTGTTTGTTCCTATTTGTTACTGTTTTTCCAAAACTCTTAAAACTGTGCCAAACTCCCCTTTTTTAAACCGTTTAACCCAGCACAAACACCAACACCCCATTTTACAGTCCCTAACCTCACACCCCCTATGGTTTCTATGAAGCTTTAAGTAAACACAACTACAATCCTGAATATTCTTACTTAGTTGATTTAATGATGCCAAATGCAAATGAAAAAACAGTTTTAACCTAGAACAATTATGATACCAATTTAACTATTCAATGCTTTACATATTGGATGAATTAGAAAGGTAATGGAGTGTTTCATGTTTTGAGTGAATTCACCCTAAAATTCCATGTTTATCTTGTTTGTTGCCATGCCTTGTCATTCGTTGTATGGGTGGCTAGTGTTGCCAGTTTAAGAATATCTAGTGTTGCCAAGCAAATAATATCTAGTGTTGCCAAGCTAATAATATCTAGTGTTGCCAAGCAAATAATATCTAGTGTTGCCAATCTGAGTATTTCCAGTGTTGCGAGTGATTAATATTGGAACACCAATTAAATCACAACCAAAAGTATCAACTTTTTTTATCCAAACCATTTTAAAAAATAGAAAATATTGTTTTATTTTAATAAGATCTCCCTAACCTTCGAAAGGATATACGCACTTCTTATCCATTGACATCTAACATAGTTCATTGTTAGGTAATATAGGAAATGGAACTGTTTGATTATGATGAAATAATGCAGTAAATATTTATTTTAAACCGACTTTGGAACAAAAAATGAATAAATTTTCTCAATAAAAAATACATGCCCGTCCAAATAAGATGGTTTTTTATAATCTTTACAAGATGACACAATGATATTATAACTAGAAAAGAAACTGAAAATGAATGGGAAACGTCAGTTATAACCTCAATATATAAATTGGGAGTAAAAGGTAACAGCCAAGAGCAGCAAAACACAATATGTTTTAAAGCGTGTGTCTCAGGCCGCGTCTTTGGCTGCCAGCTTGCTGCTTAATGATCTCTCTATGTTTGTAATATGTGCATGACATGCTTACAGCTATTGCATGCGGTATAGTATGTTATGTCTCAGTCTGAAACTACCAAAAGTGCTAAGTGATATTAAGTATCTAGTAGTGGTTCATATGTTCAAGTATTTTGTTATATTGGTTAGTACTAATACATTGGCCTCAGGACTGAAATTGAGTATGGAAAAAGCTAGATATCCCCTATAAACCCCAATGCCATAAAGTTGGATAAGTTTTACTTAAATTACTTCCACATTTTTACCATTTTGTAGTTCCCATTAAATTAAGTACTCTTCAATAGTTCAACATAGCTGTCCATTGTGAACTTGTAATCTAGGGTTTACTATATGTTCACATATTTCCTACTGGTAATAAATATACTTTGTATGAACCAGGAGGTTTAGAACATTGCTTACTTAACCCCTATTTAGTACTGACCCCATTTAATTTGATTGACCCCCAACAGAACCCCAAGAAGCCCCGCATAACGAACCCCCTTCAACGACATCTGGGTTCAAAGTCCCCACCAACCCTCAAGAAAAGTACAAACGAACCAACTCAAACTGGAACCCGGTGATTTACCCCGTCGTACCGCCACAGTTCGTACACCCCCACCCAATAAAACCCCACGGCAACCCCCAAGCCCCATATCAAACCCAGCAGGATACTAACTCGGATAACCCAAACAAAGAAGCCACCGTTGACCCCAACCACTATGCCCCCAACCGGGACTTATACCGGGAACACATGTCCCGTAGGTCGAGTGGTAACACCCCCATGCAGTCCTACCACCCCCCATATATGATCCCAGTCACCTACCTGCCATACCCGCGCCCCGACGTGCCCTACATGCCTCAACAACCGATGGTGGTACCCTCACAGTGGGCCAACCAGTTCTTCCGCCACCCCCTCCCCGTCTACCCCCCCTCAGAAACCCCCCAACACATATACGACCCCCTTAACTCCTCATTCGAGCACAACGCACCCGCCGATAGCGGCAAACGCATGGAAAACCACGAGGATTGGGAAACGTACAGCAACGCGTCCGACCGTTCCATGCAACGTCCGACCTGATTTTGATATTTATTCTTTTCCTCATAGACATAAGTTATTGTTCTTGTACACAATTTTTTTCGCTTTGTTCCAATTATATATATATATATATTTCACTTCTTATGAAAGGATTGCTTGAATCATTCTATTTCATTTAAAATTAGCGCCCGCCATACCGCTTTTTGCTTATCAAAATAAAGTTGACGACAATTTGAAAAAAATCACGTCCAATCGCGATTAAAAAGACCGAATACGATGGGTTAAGCACAATTAACCAAGTTAAACTTATTGGCTGCAACCAAAATTAAAGAAACATCTCGATCATACACAACACACTGTAATAGCTCCGATAACCTAATGTTGGGAGCGAGGTACTCTGACGATTGCCCGTGTGTTAACCGCCTAGCGTTTTCCCATTCATCGGGGATAAACCTGAATATTCTGCCTCAATTCGCAAGTTGAAATATTTGTAGGGACCCAGTGTGGCAAATGTGTATTACAAGGTAGTAGTGCTATATAGTATGGTCACCACATAGGCCTATATAGAGCGTCGTGCAGTAAGCAGAAGGGTGGTTTGATCGAAACCAGCTTCGTGGGATTTGTGGGTAGTTGCTGGAATATGACGCTTTACAACGTTACAACACCCTCCGTGTATAAATAGTACTTACAGCGCAACTGTCATAACTTACACAGGTTACACGATCGTTACTCAAGGTAACTACTAATAAGAGGCTTTATCGCTATTGGATTACGCTCGAATACAATGACCACGACGTAATTACACATCACATAATGGGCTCGTCACCAAGTTCGTTTTTTTGTATTGGATAGGATAGGATATTCATGTTTATCCCCATGAATGGGAAAACCAATGGGGTTAACACACGGGCATCGTCACATCACCTCGCGTCCACCGTCGGGTTACTGGAGCTATTGCTATTGCACGTTCCTCCAATTTAGCAGAACCCATTAATCCGCTGGGTGCAGGCAATATCCGTTAAGTGGCTTGTACAAGGACATAACCGACTAGCTGGCGACCAGTTGCGCACCGGCAACCTTTCGATTGAAAGGCGACGCACTTAACCGCAAGACTAACCGTCCGGAGGAATCGGTATATGAATCGGTCGCGGTAACCATTTATCAACACAACCGTTTAGTATAAGAGTGGACTCAGATGATTAACCAGTGGCTGGTTTAGATTAAAAAAATGTTTTTCGGGCAAAAATTTAAATTAAAGCCCACTTTATATACGTCGGTTCACTATCTACCAAACAGACTTTGGTCAGGCATTTTTAACTGTTTATTCTGTGCTCTGCTACACTCTAGTGTCGGAATTTGCATTACAGTTGGATTGCGCACGGTTTCGGTAACTTTCACGTTTACAGGGGGTACCGTTTGCTACAAGATCTAATGGTTTGGAATTACTAAAGTCTACAAGAGTTGTTCCTAAAAGATACGAACATGCGTTATTACGTTCTAGTAGTCTCCTTGTTGCTTTCTAGGTGTGCTGCAGATATAAGTAAGTTGACTCCTTAATTATCGAGAATATTATACGTTTATTTATCCAATAACATAGTTTAGCTTGTAAAAACCCTCTCATCTTTTAAACTGTCTTGTACCTGGCCAAATTGGTGAATAAATATCTCATGTGACGCTTGTGCACAGGGAAAACTAAAAGGAGGGAAAGTGGGAAAGAGGGAATGAGGGAAACTACACACTAAAATAAATATTAGGTCATTAGAGTTAGTTTTAAACATGGGGTTGGAGTTAGGGTTAGTTCTGGGCTTTGGGGTAGGGTTGGAACTATTTCCATAGTTTAAGTTCGCAGTTTCCTCCTTTTTAGTGTTGCCCCTTGTGGACCTCGGTTTGTTCCATTAATAAAATGAAAGTATGGGTGGAAACTAAGAAAAGCGAAATAGGGAAGTATGTAAACCACACACACAGTTGCCCAAAGTGTGCGTTTTTGACCCAGCCAAACTTGACCTTTGGTGAATCTGGAAATCGTGATGTATGCACAAGAAACATAAATACCAAAAATGTTATCTAAATTTACCAAAAAAAATTAAAATTTTAGTGCGTCTAAAAAGATAATAAAAAATATCACAAATGCAGTCAAAATTAATCACAATTCTGTACACATTAGATCTTGTCGAAAACTTTTCACTGCTTCCCACCAAATCAATAAGTTTGGAAAGCATGACATATGCACACACGATGATGAATATGTACGTCTGAGCTTAAAAATTATTTAAAAATAAATCAAAATTAAAATTTCTCAGTGAAATTAAAATTTTCAATGTTGCACGTACATTTAAATGCCATGTTTTCCAGGATAGAAAATCAGCCATATTTTTTAAGTGTGTGGGAAGCTTGCTTTACAGACCACTATTAAGACGCATGGCCTATTTCACCATGAAATAGTGCATGACAAATCATAATGTAACAATAGAATAGTGGGATGTGATAACAAAACAATGAATTTATTAAAGCTAACCAGAGACCATAGATAATCGATTCAATACTGAATAAAAAGTTTTCATGTTAAAAAAAATATATGTTTTTTTAACTTTTAGTTAATAAAATTTGTAAAATTGTGATGTCAGCATAAATTTAAAAAATATACTAAACTAAAACTAAAGTGTTCAATATTTTTAATAAAATATAGTATCTTTATTAATGATAGTAGTGCAATCAGTACAGATTAATCATGTGAACCCTACAAGTAAAGAATGTGACATATTGCCAACCTAATTTCCGCATCAAAATCGCAATCAGGAAGTTATCGTGCATTATAATCGCCACAGGTTATTACTCAATTGGAAGATTGAATTACAATTTAATTTTAACAACATGTCCCACAAAAAATTATAGCTCAGTGATAATATGTTATTTTCTCCCACGAAATTAAATAATCATCAATCAAAATGAAATTTTACAGTCAGAAAACAGCAAAAGACTTAATTAGTCATTGAAGTTCATGAACTCTTTTATAATTCTTATTTGTTTAAATAAATAATTTTTTTTGGGTCATTAATAAAAAAATGAAAATAATATCAAAAATGTATATCTAAAAGTGTGACCATGTACCAATATATGTGCCTCTTATTGCTTCCTTCTATAAAACGGTTCAAATGATGCAGATTTGTTTTTTTATTTCCGTTTACGCCAGTTGAATAGAAAACAGTCATGGTAAACGTTAGTTAGTTTTTTATTTGCAAGAGTAAATTCTTACTTGCACGGCGTGCGTCACACAAATAAACACGCAAGTGTTACTTACGTTACTTGCGCGGAGTTTTGGTCCAGCAAACCAACTACAGGAAATTAGAATATTTTGAGACTGATTTCATTTGGATCATGTTCAATAATCAGAGTAAAAAAAACAACAAAACAATTTTCATTTTGAGATGTTTGTTTGTTCCTACTTCAAATGAATTATTTCCCACATTGATTTAAATATTGTTGCAGAGGAAATCTACAACACAAGGGAGGCGACCACAGATCTGCAATGGACGTCTTATTCTACTGGGGATGGGGTAAGTGGGACTGGCAGTCATAACTTTAATCACTGATTGTGTGGATGTGTAACAAGGGGGGGGGGGCTGAACTAGCAGGGGAATGTAGTATATAGGTGGGTTTACTCATCAAAATATTCATCAAAAAATATATATGCAACATAAGTTCGATTAATATCGTTGCGGAAATAGTATATAGGTAAGTTAGACATGACTGGTGGTTTAAATGGGGGATTCTCTTAATGCATCAGGTGATCATTTAAGACAATCATATTCTGTAGAAACACTGCAGTTGTGCACACTATTATCCAGCCTTTGGTAGTGAGACTACTGCGATAACAAGTTGTATGTTCACCCATCAATTGGGATTTTTTAGTTTAAACCCCACCTGCTAAGAAGTTGTGCCCTTTTTTATACTCTCAATTACATATAGTGCATGAGAAACTGCCTAATTCCCCACACATGCTGCTAACGAGTTTTGTACTGTGTCTGAAGACTCTAAACCTCTCTTTCTGTCTATAAACCAATTTAACGACTACATTTATTTGATTAATTTTCACAAATATAATAATACTATGTCTTTTAACTACTTTTACTACCTGTCCCTGCCTCATATTATAAAATAACCAAATGAAAACTAAACCCCCCATGTTAACAGTGGGAAGAGGTGAGTAGTTATGGAATCCAAGCCACCGAAAAACAATCCGTTCCTACCAAGTATGCCCCGATGAAAGCGACCAAACGAATTCCGATGTCGAAATTGACAACTGGATTCGATCCCCGTATGTGGATGCAAAGTGAGTTAATACTGTTTCAACTGAGTTGATGTGTTGTACAAAGACCATTTTGTGTGCGCACTGTAATATAAAATACGAGGCACTGCTGTAAAAAGGGTTTGTAGCAATGTCCTTTTGTTCACATCTTTAAAAAAAATATTCATAAATGCGTATTTTCCTGTAAAAAATTTTGATTTATTGATTTTTTTATTGTTTGTGCACTGGTGGTTACAGCATGGCATTCCAAAGACCTTTTTTGTCGCAGGTGCTCAAATTTTTCATCCTAGTGTCCACACACTATTCTTATGGCCATTTCCCTAGCATCCCATACACCATTATGCAATAATACTCATGCAGATTAAATTGAGAAAAAGATGGCTTGCTCTTCAAGCGTATTTCAGAGCGATTAATAATTTTAAATCCCAAATTATTGATTCTAGATTATATATGGATTTGAACAAAGACATCCCTGTGTAACATTTGCTTGTATAGCAAGAGGTGTGACACACAAGAATGAACGTTATAATGTGTACCAAACCCATACTTGAGTTGCTGGGATTATTACAGTGTATTGATGTATTAAGTGATTTGTGGTTTGAATATTGACCAAGTAATTACAACTGTGTTGAAATTCAAGGAAAGTTTTCTTATCGATCTACATAAACATAAGTGTTAACATTTTTATATTATGTTGTTTCACAAATTCAATTTTTACCTGATCACCATATTAAAATCAATTGATTAAATATAGAACACAAATTAATGTAGAAATGTTTTAAAATGAAAGTAATAAGGTTTTGTATATGTATAATGTATATATTTGGATTAAGCCTTTTTGCTCTAGGTTTTTGAATAGTAATCTAAAAAATACTTGTACTAAGTCTTTTATAGACCATAAACTGCACCAGATTATCAGACTCATTAAAAAAATCAATAATTTTAGTTGTTATTTTATTTTATTTAAAAACTATCAAACAAACAAAATTTTTGTTTGTTTTTTCATTGTTTTTACTCAATAGAACATAAATTATTGTTTAAAACAGTTTAAAATAAATATAATAAGATGTGTGTATATATCTATATCCGACTATATGTATGGTTTGGCTTATTTTTTAAGATTGTTATATTTGTGGCAGAAAGATTTTTAAAGGTACCGGTAATTAAAAAATCAATATTTTTAATGGTTATTGTATTTTAATCAAAGAAACAATCATCGAAGAAAAATTTAAATCTTAAAACCAGTACAGCAGACTAAAGGTGCACGAATAAATCAATTTTTGAGAAAAAAAATTAAAATTCTTGTTATTGTCCGTAAAATTTGGCATCCACATTTGCTTCTAACAACCGAAAAATATGCTTAATGTTCAGCCTATTATGTAACCAAACTATGTTTGTACCATCCACATAGAGATTTCCGAAAAAAAAAGTTTAAACTGCATGTGAAAGTCCCTATAATATGGGTTCAGCTACCAACCAACATTAGTACCATCCACATAGAGATTTTTCCTAAAAAAAATTTAATGTGATGAAAATAGGTGTTCCGTAACCAAACTACTTAAAATATGTGTTTTGAGCCATCAAACCCTGTTTAGGATAGTCCGTATAATATGGTTTAAGTCATCAACCCACATTAGTACACATTTGTTCCATCCACATAGATATTTTCCAGAAAAAAAATTTTTAATGTGATGTTTCGTAAAAATGTTTACCAAACTAAAACTATGTTTTGATCCATCAAACCCTGTTTGTGATAGTCCGTATGATATGGGTTTAACCACCAACCCACATTAGTACCATTCCTATAAAGATTTTCCCCAAAAAATGATTTAAACAGCATGTCACAGTCCGTATAATATGGGCTTAGTAGCCAAACTACTTAAACTACTTAAAAATATGTATTGAGACAAAACCTAGTCAAATATATGGAAAATAGTCAAATATATAGGTTCACTCGTGAATTCACTCATCAACCCACCATCCACGCAGAGATGGGAACCAGATCCACATGGAAGTCGAGTTCTCCATCAAACAATGCATATCCGACCCCACTAGTGTGACATCACAATGCAAGGAAACATTCAACATCTTCTACTACGAAGTGGATAGCGACGTAGCGACCACAACCTTCCCTCCGTGGAGGGAACAACCGTATGTGAAGGTCGACACAGTGGCAGCAAACTCTATCAACCAAGTCAACTCAAAAAGCTTCAGTTTCGGTCCCATTCACAGGTTTGTGTCGATATGAAATAGACATGAAAAGCAAACAAAAACATTTTTTGTAATATATTGGTTGGAAATGATGAAGAAAAAGTAGAATTGGTGAAGTAATTGTAATTTTTAATTATAAATGTCATGAGTGTTAACTAAAAAAACACAATTTTTACCACTTTTTCTAAATTTAAATCAATATTTTAGAAATAACACTCATTTTATTTCTAACTCTAAATTGGACATACATAAGTGCAGCAATGAATAAAATATTGCTTCCCTATATCCTTAGAGAAAATATAGAATTACTAAAATTTATACAGAATATGCTTACTACTATAATGTAGGTTCATAGAATACCAATTATCGTTAGGATACTTTTTGCTCAAGTGCAGTGTTTCAGTATTGTTGTTGTTATAAACTTGTTGTGTAGCCAGAGGTGCCGAAATACACCATGATGTTAGGTTTGTTATAATGTTGGGTATTATGCGCAAACCGCAATGAGTGAGTCATGTTGAGTAAAAACTTAAACAACACCTAGAGGGGTTGCATTTTGCAAGGTAAAGTAATATTCACCACCTTAAAGTCTTGGAAAAATTCCACTTTAAAACTTAAAAACCTAACCCGAGCACTCAAGCAGTTTATACTCCTTATGGTATGCATCACATCTTCTAACAATGAATAATTGACCTAGTAGCTGTTTAACTTTGTAGCTTGTAGCTTGTACGAGTTCATGACTAAGAGAAGCAGGTCTTTTATAAGGATCCTGGTATATTTGTTTACATGGGTTTAGGCATGTTCAATTAATAAATGTTTGACGACTATTAATTCAAAGATTGTAGCATGGCTGGAAAAACTCTTTATCAATTGCTCGCTTTTATTCCTACACCCCCTTAATTTCATGACCTCGCTGAATATATTGCAGCATTGCAATTATAAGTACAAACTTGAATATTCCATGGATTAGTTTCCAAATTTCTAATGCCTTTCTTTAGGAAGGGGATCTACCTTGCAGTTCAAGACCAGGGAGCGTGTATGTCGCTAATATCGATCCGGTTATACTATTTCTATTGCCACAAGGTCGCAAAGAATCTGGCGTTGTTTCCCATGACCATATCAGGGGAAACTCCTGCTTCATTGGTGGAAGTGAAAGGGTCCTGTGTGACGAACGCTCGACAACCCCATGTTCTTGAAAGTAAGTTCTAAGTGAAATTAAACACCTTGTGCCCGCAGTCGAGTTGCTGAAGCTATTGCAGTGTGTGGATGGTTGGTTCATTTATATCCTCGTGGGTGGGAAGCCAGGCTTTATCCACGGGTATCGTAAGACACCTCATGCCCACAGTCAAGTTGCTGGAGCTATTACAGTGTGTTGATGGTTGGTTCATTTATATACACGTGGGTAGGAAGCCAGGCTTTAACCACATGTATCGTAAGACACCTCATACCCACAGTCAAGTTGCTTAAGCTATTACAGTGTGTGGATGGTTGGTTCATTTATATTCTCGTGGATGGGAAGCCAGGCTTTATCCACGAGTATCAAAAGACACCTCATGCCAACAGTCGAGTTGCTTAAGCTATTACAGTGTGTTGATGGTTGGTTCATTTATATCCTCGTGGGTGGTAAGCCAGGATTTATCTACGGGTATCGTAAGACACCTCATGCCCACAGTTGAGTTGCTTAAGCTATTACAGTGTGTTGATGGTTGGTTCATTTATATTCTCGTGGGTGGAAAGCCAGGCTTTATCCACGAGTATCGTAAGACACCTTATGCCCACAGTCGAGTTGCTGGAGCTATTACAGTATGTGGATGGTTGGTTCATTAATATCCTTGTGGGTGGGAAGCCAGGCTTTATCCACAGGTATCGTAAGACACCTCATGCCCACAGTTGAGTTGCTTAAGCTATTACAGTGTGTGGATGGTTGGTTCATTTATATCATCGTGGGTGGGAAGCCAGGCTTTATCCACGGGTATCGTAAGACACCTCATGCCCACAGTCGAGTTGCTGGAGCTATTACAGTGTGTGAATGGTTGGTTCATTTATATCCATGTGGGTGGGAAGCCAGGCTTTATCCACGAGTATCGTAAGACACCCCATGCCCACAGTCGAGTTGTTGGAGCTATTACAGTGTGTGGATGGTTGGTTCATTTATATCCTCGTGGATGGAAAGCCAGGCTTTATCCATGGGTATCGTAAGACACCTCATGCCCACGGCCCACGGTTGAGGTGTTAGAAAAGAACATGTGGTTGCTTCACTTTGCATCCTCCTCCCAAATTCTCCCGTCCATTTTGTTCCAACCAACCATTGCAGACCCGATGTATCGATGCAATAGCAACGGGTTGTGGCAGATTTCAACTGGTGGTTGTGTATGCTTGGCTGGATACCAGGCTAATATGGAGCAGACCAGATGCCAACGTGAGTTTTGTGCTTGCATTAAAAGTGCGTGGAGCCTGACTTTATCCAATTGAATTATGATGCCCACAGCTGCCAACTATATTTATATATTTTGCTGTCATTCCCTCGCATTAGCCCCTGCCCTCACCCACATTAACCTCTACCTTTACTTACCCTGTCCACATCCCTCACCCATCCTGTGCCAACATTAACCCCAACCCTTACCCCGCCCTGTCCCAACATTAACCCCAACCCTTACCCCGCCCTGTGTTCACATTAACCCCAACCCTTACCCCGCCCTGTGTTCACATTAAACCCAACCCTTACCCCGCCCTGTGTTCACATTAACCCCAACCCTTACCCCGCCCTGTGTTCACATTAAACCCTACCCTTACCCCGCCCTGTGTTCACATTAACCCCAACCCTTACCCCGCCCTGTGTTCACATTAAACCCTACCCTTACCCCGCCCTGTGTTCACATTAAACCCTACCCTTACCCCGCCCTGTGTTCACATTAAAACCCTACCCTTACCCCGCCCTGTGCCCACATTAAACCCTACCCTTACCCCGCCCTGTGCCCACATTAAACCCTACCCTTACCCCGCCCTGTGCCCACATTAAACCCTACCCTTACCCCGCCCTGTGTTCACATTAAACCCTACCCTTACCCCGCCCTGTGTTCACATTAAACCCTACCCTTACCCCGCCCTGTGCCCACATTAAACCCTACCCTTACCCCGCCCTGTGTTCACATTAAACCCAACCCTTACCCCGCCCTGTGTTCACATTAACCCCAACCCTTACCCCGCCCTGTGTTCACATTAAACCCAACCCTTACCCCGCCCTGTGTTCACATTAAACCCTACCCTTACCCCGCCCTGTGTTCACATTAAACCCTACCCTTACCCCGCCCTGTGTTCACATTAACCCCAACCCTTACCCCGCCCTGTGTTCACATTAAACCCTACCCTTACCCCGCCCTGTGCCCACATTAAACCCTACCCTTACCCCGCCCTGTGTTCACATTAACCCCAACCCTTACCCCGCCCTGTGTTCACATTAACCCCAACCCTTACCCCGCCCTGTGTTCACATTAAACCCAACCCTTACCCCGCCCTGTGTTCACATTAAACCCAACCCTTACCCCGCCCTGTGTTCACATTAACCCCAACCCTTACCCCGCCCTGTGTTCACATTAAACCCAACCCTTACCCCGCCCTGTGTTCACATTAAACCCTACCCTTACCCCGCCCTGTGTTCACATTAAACCCTACCCTTACCCCGCCCTGTGTTCACATTAAACCCTACCCTTACCCCGCCCTGTGCCCACATTAAACCCTACCCTTACCCCGCCCTGTGCCCACATTAAACCCAACCCTTACCCCGCCCTGTGCCCACATTAAACCCAACCCTTACCCCCGCCCTGTGTTCACATTAAACCCTACCCTTACCCCGCCCTAGCCCCACCTTTAACGAACACATTACCACTCTTTCCCTGCACCCCCATTTTAACCCCCATCCCCACCAAGCTTGTCCGGACGGAACATACAAATCCACCGAATCGATCTCCCAATGCCTCCCATGTCCCGCTCACAGTGGATACAACGCCACACTGGGGTTAAGCCCCCCATCTTCAACTGGGGGGTGTGTATGTCACCCGGGGTATGCAAGAGCCCCGACGGAAGGGTTGGAGATCCCCTGCACAAGTAAGTTAGGGTGATGTGTGTGTCAAGGCTGGTTGTGATTTCAGCTGCATGTATAATTTTATGGTCAGTGTTGTAGATGAAACTTTAAGCCCCAAGTATGCTTCACCGGTTGGTTATCATTCTCAGTTTAGTAACATCTATATTTAAGGATTGGGTGAAAGCTGATTAATAAACTATAGTAAAAACTGATTTCAATAAAGAGCAAATGTTAATATTTTTATCTGTTACAATTTTCCTAGAAATAGAAAGACACCTATCATTGCTTAATCACAAAATCTAACTTATGTCGTACCAAATGTCACACAATCTTACCTGTGTCAAACCTTCTTTTGTTGTACCACCCACATAGATATACAATGACACATGATCCCATGAATAACCACAATATACACAGCAGTATGAATATGTCATTTTTATGACCAGTAAATTCTTTCCAATCTCAATAAACTGACAGATTAACTACCAATCCATTCTCTGTAGCAACAAAGGTATAGATTGTTAGATTAGCTTCAGTTTATTATTGAAAAATTGTTCTGCAGATGAAATAATTGTAAGTTTACTTAAGCAAAAAGTAAAAGATGGCAAAACGAAGGCTGTTATATTGATTGTCGAATTAACTCATTAACCATAGATAAACCAGCCATATCTTTGGCGTGAATATTATTAAAAAATATAATGTTTTAAAATATTATGTGGACTTCACTTTACACTAATTCCATATTCACACTGTTTTGTAAACTGTTCACACCTTGTTTTGAACCCAGTATCACTGGGCCATTGTGTATATTTTGCCTGATATCTTGCCTATTGGTCTTTTATTTCCATCCACCCAAATCAATTGTAGTTATCAGTCTAAAGTAGTTAATTTTATGAAACATCCTATGATCACTGGATCCTCCACTAGATACGTTTACTACCAGGCCTGGTTTCAAACCCAGGATCACTGGATCTTCCACTAGGTCTGTTTATACCAGGCCTGGTTTCAAACCCAGGATCACTGGATACTCCACTAGGTCTGTTTATACCAGGCCTGGTTTCGAACCCAGGATCACTGGATACTCCACTAGGTCTGTTTATACCAGGCCTGGTTTCAAACCCAGGATCACTGGATACTCCACTAGGTCTGTTTATACCAGGCCTGGTTTCAAACCCAGGATCACTGGATACTCCACTAGGTCTGTTTATACCAGGCCTGGTTTCGAACCCAGGATCACTGGATACTCCACTAGGTCTGTTTATACCAGGTCTGGTTTCGAACCCAGGATCACTGGATCCTCCACTAGGTCTGTTTATACCCGGCCTGGTTTCGAACCCAGGATCACTGGATCCTCCACTAGGTCTGTTTATACCAGGCCTGGTTTCAAACCCAGGATCACTGGATACTCCACTAGGTCTGTTTATACCAGGCCTGGTTTCGAACCCAGGATCACTGGATCCTCCACTAGGTCTGTTTATACCAGGCCTGGTTTCGAACCCAGGATCACTGGATCCTCCACTAGGTCAGTTTTTACCAAGCCCGGTTTCAAACCCAGGACATTTTACATATCTTTGTACTTTGTAGTTTATCCTCCATCCACCCAAATCAGTCATAGTTAATCAATCATTCCCAGGTCCTCCATCTGCACCAGGTGATCTTGTGGTCACCGCTCGAACCACTCACTCCATCAGTCTATCATGGAGCTCGCCTGTGGACATGGGGGGAAGGGAGGATTTGTATT
>CH003196.1:600827-655823 GCA_000149265.1 Ciona savignyi
CAGATGTAATACAACCCATACTTGCCATGTAATTCAATCTTTTTATTGAATCAAAACTGGAAAAGATACAACACAATTACCTTTGGCAACCTAAGATCCAACATGTTTATTAAGCAAGGAAGTTAAAGATGGCTAAAGTATAATGTAAAAAAATATAGTGACAATAATTACAAAAATTTAATTTACAATTATTATTATAAATACAAAAGTGTAAAATGGCGCATCATTTCTACAATTAAAAAAAATAAACAATGACATCACAACAACTACCAGTGTGGTACAAGCAATATAGAAAATTTGCTCTGTTTGCAAAAAAACAACAATAGTATGACACTAATTAGAGAAATGTACTAAAATATCATTTTTCGTTACAATTACAAAAATGTACTGTAAAAATACTGCAACAGAAAATTAATGTTATGGATATTTCCAAACATATTAATGACAAATTTAGTCACTGCTTTAATTAATTAATATTGATTTAAATTTTTCTGTTGCAATTTTTCTTTTTAGGCTATTAACTTAAGGTGAAACAGCCAAATCATTTTTTTCTTTATTTTACTGTGTCTATTCAATGACATGTTTAACTACTGTAGTTTTATCCTGACTCCTTAACTTAAAGTAATTGTGCGATTGTTCTTAATGTAATGAAGAAGCAAAACAATAAACTAAAAAGTTTAATATTTAACTGTTAATGACCAAACTGTCGTTTTGCCATTCTATCCTGTCTCCTTAATAATAGTGCCTGTAAAGTTCTTTAATGTACGAAAGAGCAAAAATAAATTGAACAAAAATTGATGTTAGAAAGTGATGAGGTGTCTTCCATCCACCACTGGTTCACGAAGCTTGGTCCTCCGGTGCAGAAGAGCTTCGTCTACGCTGTCATCCGCATGATTGACGACCCATCAATCCTCCATCATGTGTGTCAGCTGTGCAAGCTGATCTGCGCACACATGGCACAAGGTGCACATGAGGCACACGTGGTACATGAAGCGCATGATGTACAAGGTGAACTTGGCAATAATGATATCAGATATATTTGTGATATGTAACAACTTATCCACTATTTGTGGTTATAGTAAGTAACTAGTGCTACCTATCAGTCAATGGTTAACTTGTTAACAGATTAGTTAGTCACTAAAAAAATCAAGAAACAGAGAATTTGCACAGCCCTATAAGTAACACTTAAGTAAGGTGGAAAACACTCTATACTTTATTTTAATCCAACTTTCACATATTTGTTTTATCTTAATTATTGCTGTGTTGGAACATTGATTGGGAATAGCATTTGACAGAAGCCAAATGATGGGCTCAAGGTAATCTGACGATTATTTGTGTAAAAACATTTCTTGCGTATTTGCAAGGTAACCTGTGATAACAGTATAATGAGCTCTTGTGTTTCCCCTTTTATAACTCTTTAGATAAAAAACTCTTTGAAATATATTTTTATTTAAATTCCATAGATTCATTTTTATTTAAATTCCATAAATTCATTTATCATAGAAAACACAAAGTTGACAAGATTAAACCAAGAACCCTGGGACACAAATTCAAACAACGCCTATTGTGATGTCACTGATCACCAGCCGATCAATGTGGGAATCAAACCACACAATGTCACTGTGGATTTCATCGCAAAATTACCAGTTTACTTGGCAAAAAGGATATTAAGTAGGTTCAATCCACCGTGGTATATGGTTTGCTGATTATTGAATGAGTGAGATAGCACAGTCAGGTGGCCGAATGGTTAACGCGAACATTGAATTTACAATTCCCATACAAAAACTGTCTCGGGACGATTATGGGTTTGAAACTTATTCCTCTCAAAAAACATGCGAGGTAATAAAAGGCCTAATGGAAAAATAACCATTTCGAATTCCTATCCAGCAATCAATTGTGCTCTGCAGTCATACAAAGCTGTAGTTATGTTTCCCATTGTTTTTGTATCTGTCTCTTTTGTTTGTATGTGCCTCCAAAAGTAGGTTGTATGTGCCTCCAAAAGTAGTTTGTATGTGCCTCCAAAAGCAGTTTGTATGTGCCTCCAAAAGCAGTTTGTATGTGCCTCCAAAAGTAGTTTGTATGTGCCTCCAAAAGTAGTTTGTATGTGTGTGTAGTTATGTTTCCCAATATTTTTTTGTATGTGCCTGTAGTTATGTTTTCCAATTTGTTTGTATGTGCCACCAAAAGTAATTTGTATGTGTGTGTAGTTATGTTTTCCAATTTGTTTGTTTGTGCCTCCAAAAGTAATGTGTATGTGCCTGTAGTTATGTTTTCCAATTTGTTTGTTTGTGCCTCCAAAAGTAATTTGTATGTGCCTGTAGTTATGTTTTCCAATTTGTTTGTTTGTGCCTCCAAAAGTAGGTTGTATGTGTGTGTCCTTATGTTTCCCAATAATTTTTTGTATGTGCCTCCAAAAGTAATTTGTATGTGCCTGTAGTTATGTTTTCCAATTTGTTTGTTTGTGCCTCCAAAAGTAATGTGTATGTGTGTGTAGTTATGTTTTCCAATTTGTTTGTATGTGCCTCCAAAAGTAGTTTGTATGTGTGTGTAGTTATGTTTTCCAATTTGTTTGTATGTGCCTCCAAAAGTAATTTGTATGTGTGTGTAGTTATGTTTCCCAATGATTTCTATTTTTCAGAGTGTTTGAGCCCGAAGGACTTGTGCATCGGCGCGCTCGTGTCATCAGTGTGGCACCGACATGCACGGCAGGTACGAGTGGAACGACACATACAGAATGAAATGAAAGAAGAATCCATTCTCATGCAGGTTAGTGGGACAGCTTATCTTTATCATCATCTAGTGTCACAATGTATTTTAAATGGAGACAAGTATTGTCACAACAACTATCTAAATTTAGTGGATCAAATCAAATCGCCTGAAAAATCAAATTTATTTAAGACCTTGTGTCCGCAGTCGATTTACCAGAGCTATTTCATGTGGTAAATTTGGTTGCTATAGTTTCAGTTTATTCCATTAAACCACTGGTATTAAGCAATATTGGATTAGAAGTGCTTTGTCCAGGGACAACGGGGTAGTCAGCACCTGGTTTAATTCCCACCACCTTTCAACTGGTATCTGACCCTCTACCACTCAGCTAAACAGCCCAATGTATTTATGTCCATCGATATATTAACTACATACTGACCAGGGTAATCTGACATTAAACCTTATTACTTAACTACATACTTAACTGGTAACCTGACATTAAACCACTATGCCAAACAAACCAATATGTCAATTCTATTAACTACCAACCAGGGGGTGTCAGCAAAGGGCATCCAAACCTGCTATGCGAACATACGATGCAAGATGTTGCCCAATATATCCACCAATCATCACCAAGGTGGATTAGCTTCTCTCCTATTTTGCCTTTTTTAAACAATTCTCTCATTTGTATAGTGTTTTTATGATCAGTTTTTTGAAAAATCTTTGTAATTCGTGACAGTAAAATCCAGTGCTAAATGATTTAAAAATTTGGGACAAATCTTATGGTTCATGATAACAATTCAAGATATTTTATTTTTATGAGCATCACTAGGTTTTATCTATGGGTATCATTCGAGTGTTACCTTGTATCTACAGTCGAGTTTGGTGGAGCTATTACAGTGTGTGGATATTCAGACATGACTTTTAATTTGGACGACACATTAGATACCAATGGGTTGGAGCAATGTAAAGTGGCTTGCTCAGGTGCACAGATATACACCTCATGTCCACAGTCGAGTTGCTGGAGCTAATAAATTATGTTAATGGTTGTTTCATTTATATTCTCGTGGATGATCTATAGATTTAATTCACGTACATCCTTCCACCCACAGATGAAATGTATGGAGAAGAAATCGAGGTGAAAAGTCGAAAATCGGATTTCGATTTCACCAACTGTGGTCTCCAGTTGACGCCCACGATGGTGGAAGAAAGGAATTTGTTCTGTGGATCGTACAACGTGCTCGTTATCGACCAACGGTGAGTTTCACTACTTGTGTTACTTGATATAATCATCATCTGAGACAGTTATGTATGGATGTATTGGTTAAAACCCTGATCTTTGGTAGCTCAGTGGTCAGGTCGTGAGTTTGATTCTCACCACAGGCCAGAATATTTTAAGTACTTGCACCTTATATCGTATACCTTTGTTAGGAAATTGTCTTGTTACATTCCATTAGAAGGTGTCCCATGAGGTTCAAACTTGATTTTAATAAATTTAAGTGAGATGGAAAATCAGATCATGGTACCATTTGTATATCCACAAAACCACCCAAACAGAGTGGACACTCAACACAAGACCTTTGTTTAATACCCTCCCCTCACATTTAGTTGCGACACCACCCATACAAAAAACATGTTTTAGGTAAAAATATCTCCAGTTAATTAAATCTGTTTTAAATTTTATTTTTCAACTTTTTTGCAATTTTTATTTCAAATTTGTTTTTTTAAGTAAAGAAATGAAGTTCTGACCCCCCCTCCATCCTTTATTTGCAATACCCCACGATATTTAGTTGAGACACCTTCCCCCCATCCATCAAAATCCTTTAATTGTGACCCCCCCTCCCCCCTCATCAAAATAACCATGTCCTTGCAGTGCTGACCGACACCGAGTGGTTGATTATGGGGGATCGGAAACACTTGTATCGGGATCCAATGACCGAGTCGTGAGGATTCTCGATGTCCGATCAGGTGTCCAAGTTGTTTTATCTTTTGTTTTATATCGATTACGCTGTATCTTGTTTTTTTTGGGGGGGCCTCTTTGCCTATAAACGTAGGAAACTTAAAGAATTTGTTCGTTAAAGGGTATTTAAGTGAATGGAAAAATGCAAGGGTGATTATCATATGGGTAATCTTTAGATTTGTTTTACCTAAATTGTGGCAACCTGAACTGTTGCATGTGTTGTGTGATTTGCCTTTCATTGATTGTTCGTTGATTAATTTCAAATATTTGATTGTTGTAGTGTGATTGCCTTAGCTAATAAAGCATAGCTTTATCCATAATATTTGAAAAATGCAAGTTTATTTAATAATATTGGTAATATTGACTTTTTGTATTTTTTGCCGTTTTACTAGAAAACGAATTTGGTAGAACCCATTAATCCCTCAGGCAATAAAAAGCAAAGCACCAACCCACCATTACAATAGTCTGACTATCGATAGAAAATGAATTAGATTACTCTCACCCACTGGCTAAGTTATAACCCCCCCCCTTCCTCCCAGGTCAAACCCTCCCCCCCATCATCCAAGGTCACCCCGGGGTGATCACGGCGCTTCATATGAGCGACTCATCAATATACAGTGGGAGTTATGACACAACAATCAGGTGTTGGGAAGCAGGGTCATGCGGATGCAAGAAGATATTGAGCGGACATCGGAAGACAATCGTGTCGATTGACGCTTGTGGAAACACTCTGGTGTCTGGCTCCAAGGATGGACAGATAAAAGGTTGGGTTTTTTTCAATCATTTTCAAACTTGAAAGTTAAATATTAGTTTTACTTTTCATTTTAACCCTTTGACGACGACGGAACTTTTGCAGTTTTTGGCAATTTTAAGTAAGGTTGCTTTGACCTTGTTTGCTGCGAATACTGTTGGACTTAGGGAAAAAAAGGTGTTTTTTTTAATCATGAACTTAAAAGTTAAATATTAGTTTTACTTTTCATTTTAATATCTGGTGTCTGGATCGAAAGTTAAATATTAGGTTAGTTTACTTTTCATTTTAATTATTTAGTTGGTTAGTTTATTTTTTATTTATTTTTTAAAAAAAGCCAATAGAAATTCTTATAATTGTTAACCCACAAGGATATAAATGAACCTACCATCCACACACTGTAATAGCTCTAGCAACTCAACTGTGGACATGAGGTGTATTACTGTGCATCTGAGCAAGTATCTAGAGAGTCGTCCAAATTGAAAGTCATGTCTGATTACCCACACACTGTAATAGCTCCAGCAGCTTAACTGTGGGTACAAAATAATCTAAATAACATCTAAATAGTAACCATTATTATCCCCACCTCACACAAACCCCACCCACAGCATGGGACCTGGTGAGTGGTAGATGCAGATGCACCTTCAAACACTCCGATCAGAGCATTGTGACGTGTGTGAAGTTGTCGGGAGACTTGGTGGTCAGCGCGTGTGATCGGGGGGTGGTGAAGGTGTGGGACCTGGTGGAAAGGAGAAGGGTGAAGGTACGGGGTTGTTTAGTCATGTTCATGGGGTATTATTGAGTATGATGCAAAATGTCTTGGAGGTTTTTATTGTTAAGGGTGGTATTTTAAGTAGGTGTCTAAGGGGGGGGGGGGATTAATTACCCCCAAATTTCTATATTTAAGGACTGGTAAAATGTACCCATAAATAACTTTACAATAAAACTCATTATCTACCCTGGGTAAATATGCAAATTCTCTTTTATTACCAAACCCCTTTAATCGAAACCACGTAAGTGGGACGGAGAAGGGTCAAGGTACGCCGTTGTTTAGTTTTGTTCATGGGGTATTGTTGAATATGTTGGAAATTGTTTAAGGGTTTTAGTGATGAGGGTGGTGTTTTGAAAATGGGGTAGTACTGTGTCAGAGGGGTTTAGATTAAATAACCCAAAGTCTCCAGATTTAATGGTGGGGAACATATCCAGGGTTAACTATACATTAAAACCCATTATTTGGTCTGGGTAAATTTGCAAATTCTAAGGCTAACTATATATAACCCCTATATTTCAGAGATTCCGACACACCCAGAGTGGGGTAAATGATGTGTGTTGCGACGATTACCATATTATCACCGCTGGGGACGATGGGTTTGCCCTTACGTGGCTTAAACTTGGCAAAGTGAAAAAATGTTTCAAAGGATATCGCCACCCCAAGTAAGTTGCTTTTGTCTGGAAAACAACATAAAACCAATGTAAACTTTTTAATTTATTTGCGATTTTTCAACCCTTTTTTATTTATTTGCCACTATTGCCATGCTCTCTCTGAAGAATCGGTTAACACCACCTGGTTTCGAACCCATCATCTTTCTAACTGACGATTAGACCACCAGAGTTAACCAGTACACAATAGTACACTATCAACAACCCAATATTCACACAGACGCGTGTTGTGTGTGGAGACCGCATATGAGCGTGTGATCAGCGGGTGTGAAGATGGCAAAGTACGAGTTCTGCATCTTTACACCGGGGAGTGTATGAGGGCTTTAAGGGGGAACAGCAACTGTGATCCAATCATATCGCTGCATTGTGCTACTGACAAGTAGGGAGTGAAATGGAATGTCTGTTCCTCATACCTACCCATACATACTGCAGAATGAACACATTTATGTAGATATTTTGTGCCTTGCCCATCCGTGCCATTGTTATAAATTAAATGTTCCATGTTTTAATGTTCATTTAAAATCATCCAAGCACTGTTATTGCTCCAGTAAGTGTTTTTTAACCTTGAGACCCATTAAAATAACGATATCAAGAGACCCACTAAGAAAATCTCACAACTAATTAATTCTGGGACCCAATAAATCTTAGAGCCCTTGACAAGAATCATGGAACTCATGTCGATAATTCTGGGACCCATGACTTAAAGACTAGAATCCTGGATATAATAAAGATAATTCTGGGACCCATTATGTATTACGTCTGGGACCTATTATGCATTGGGTATGAGACCTGTTATATGAAAAGTCTGGAACTCCTAACAATTATCATTGGAACCCATGACTGGGATGCATGACTATAAGACTAGAATCCTAGGGCTAATTAAGATAATTCTTGGACCCAATAAATCTTGGGACCCATAAAGATAATCTGAGGCCCATTTCGACAATTTTTGGATCTATGTAGACAATCCTGAGACTCATTAAGATAATCACTTCAGCTGGCATTCGTCATTGTCTGGAGCAATAAGACATGTTGAGCTTATTAACACATTCACTATTATGTAATTACCATTGGATTTATTCCATGATGTCCAGGAGTATAAAACGGTCACTAAGTTTGTTAGAATAAAACTGGCAGGAAGTTAAAAAAATGCGAATATGAAGAACGTGCAATTAAGGTAATCAATCACCTTCTTCCAGCAGAGAGGTTGGCGATCGGATCATCGTGAACACGAGGAGCAACGTTCTGCTCCTCCAGTTCGAACCCATTGATTGGGATTACCACATGCGCGAGGACGAGGTGTCGGATGAGGTTGTGGATGCGGGAGGAGTTATGAGGAGCACTCTTCACTCGTACACGCGAGCTTGTAGGAGCAGGATGGCACTGGCTTCTCCTACTCATAGGTAGGTGGGGGGTGGGTGGGGTTATTATCACCTTAACCCAGTGGGGTAGATGGAGTTATTTTGGGGGCAAGGTTGGGTTATTATGTGGGATAAGGTGGATGGGTTTATTTAGGGGGGTTGGTGGGGTATTATGTGTGGGTGTAAGGATAGGATAGGATATTCATGTTTATCCCCGTGAATGGGAAAACCTAAGGGGTTATCACACGGGCAATTGTCAGATCACCTCGCGCCCACCGTCGGGTTACCGGAGCTGTTGCAGTGTGTTGTATATGATAGACACGTTCCTTCAATTTGGTAGAACCCATTATTCCGCTTGGTTCAGGCAATGTCCGTAAAGTGCCTTGCCCAAGGACACAACCGACTAGCGAGCGACCAGTTTCGCACCTTCAACCATTTCGATTGAAAGGCGACGCACTTAACCGCTAGACCACCGGGCCGGACTAAGGTTGTTGGATGGGAATATTTGCTAAAATACTGCGTACCCACAGTCAGTACACTAAAGCAATTGTATTGTGTTCATTAGTTGATTGACAGTAACATATTCCAAGGCCCATTTCCCCCCTAGCCCAGTCAATATTGCGGATCCGATAGATAGAATAGAACAGGACATCTGCTAAGTGCTTTGCCAAAAATACAACTAACGAGGTAGTGATCAGTTTCAAACATACAATCTTTCGGAAGAAAGGCGACCCCTAGCCTACCAAGCTATAACTAATCCATCCCAAATAATCCACCAAAAAAACACCACAAAATGCCCCACCCCAGCCAACTAACCCCCACCACCCCACCCCAACTAACCCCCCGAACCCACCACAGAAGCAAGTCGGCCAGCAGACCGACCACCGCACACTCCACCACCTCCCAGATATCGTACGAGAGCCGGCGAACTCCGGTGAACTTTCTCGACCTTCAACCCGAGTTCGCGCATCACCGGGTTCGCCCATATTCCCAGGTTGGTGGATGGGGTGTTTGTGTTACATGTTTTATCGTGGTGCGTGATATTGGTGCGTGGTTTTGGTGCGTGATTTTGGTGCGTGGTTTTGGTGCGTGATTTTGGTGCGTGGTTTTGGTGCGTGATTTTGGTGCGTGGTTTTGGTGCGTGATTTTGGTGCGTGGTTTTGGTGCGTGATTTTGGTGCGTGATTTTGGTGCGTGGTTTTGGTGCGTGATTTTGGTGCGTGGTTTTGGTGCGTGATTTTGGTGCGTGGTTTTGGTGCGTGATTTTGGTGCGTGGTTTTGGTGCGTGATTTTGGTGCGTGGTTTTGGTGCGTGATTTTGGTGCGTGGTTCTTGGTGCGTGGTTTTGGTGCGTGATTGTATGGGTCGCGTGGTCTGTTGGTGCGTGATTTTGGTGCGTGGTTTTGGTGCGTGATTTTGGTGCGTGGTTTTGGTGCGTGATTTGTGGTGTCGTGGTTTTGGTGCGTGGTTTTGGTGCGTGGTTTCGGTGCGTGATTTTGGTGCGTGGCTTTGGTGCGTGGTTTTGGTGCGTGATTTTGGTGCGTGGTTTTGGTGCGTGATTTTGGTGCGTGGTTTTGGTGCGTGGTTTTGGTGCGTGGTTTTGGTGCGTGGTTTTGGTGCGTGATTTTGGTGCGTGATTTCGGTGCGTGGTTTTGGTGCGTGATTTTGGTGCGTGATTTTGGTGCGTGATTTCGGTGCGTGGTTTTGGTGCGTGGTTTTGGTGCGTGCGCTGATTACTTGATGATGCCCTAGTAATCAACTCTTTGACAACAATTACCTGTCGCATTTATCGTTATCTTTTCCGCCAAAAACCGTTAGACTTTACCGCTTATTTCATTTTAAATGACAGTTGCATTATGTGTTAGGTAGTTGTGATTTTATGCTGCTTACATCAATACAAGCGTTTTATACATATCGTTGAGAGCTGCTGACTACAGGTTATCGAGAACCCGCCTAAAAGTGTAACATTTGTGCATATGGGTTGGTACGGTACATTGGAAGTGTGTCGGGTGAATGGTTGTGTGATCGAAACCTACCGCTATCTACGCCAGTTGTATTTCTTGGATACACTTTTGGATATTGTTTAAACTTAATAGTGCTTGACAAAGGATAGGATATTTTCGTTTTATCCCCGTTAATGGGAAAAAACCAAGGGGGTTAACACACGGGCAATCGTCAGATCACCTCGCGCCCACCGTCGAGTTACCGGAGCTATTGCATTGTGTTGTGTATAATTGGGAAGATCCTTTAATTTTACTGCAAACATTAATCCACTGGGTTAAGGTGATATCCGCGAAATGGTTTGCCGAAGGTCACACCCGTTACCTGCAGACTGACGACCGTATTAAAGTGAAATGGATAGTCGTTACATATCATAATGGAGAAAAATATAGGACTTTCAACTTGAAATTACCCACTAATGATTCCACACTTATATACAGATGATGGAACGAAGCCGATCCGCAGTTGGCGTTCGACCAAGGTCAAACACATCCACACGTCATACACACGGTATTTCCCCCTTTGTGTTACTTGGGATATGTATGTTTTATCAGTGTCATCAAGAAAACGTGGGTAGTTATCACAAATTCGGCAGATTACCTTGTGACTACACAAGGGAGCGTTACCAAACAATAAATCATCAGATCACCTCGCGCCCACCGTCGGCTTACATGAGCTAAGACGTTCAAAGTCCATAGAGTTCCTTGCCCAAGGACACAACCGATTAGCTAGTGACCAGTTTCAAACCTACAAATCTTCGGCTGAAAGGCGACGCACTAAACCACCAGACTAATCTGCCAGGAGTATAACAACATCATGCCCGATTGCATGATTTAAAGCATATAAGAATACATAGTCATTCATACATATGGTCGCCCCTGTAACCACACAGTGCATATACCTGGACATGGTACTTAGGAGAGATCAGTGGATTCAAGTGGAATTGTGAATATTTTAATTGTACCATAAATACAACATTTTAACTCCGGCAATCAGACGGTTGACACGAGGTGACGTTAACCTGTGTTAAAAAAAAGTGTCGAACCATGGTGATAAACATCAAGTTCATATATCGTACATCTGTATTAGTCAGAGCGTGTGGATATAGTGGCTTTCCAACATTTCTATTACATATTGTAGAATGGAGGATTTTAATCAATTCGCGTTTAAGTCTAGGGCATTATAAGTTTAATTCCCATTTCGGGGAGGAATAAAAGAGCCTATCATACGAAGTTAACTGCCCAGAACTCGCTTGTGCGTAGTAGTGGTGTGTTTATCACGTCATAAATATGCTTAATACGTCATCAATCGTCCACAGAGCTGCCGAGGTCCCGAACAGCGGATGACACCTTCCGCCGCCCGGGCACGAGGTAAGTCTAACCCACCAACCTTATGGTTGGCTGAATCGGTAGGAGCGCAAGCACGACGGTTGGGAGGTTGTGTATTCGATACCTCTGCTGTCCAAAGCGAGGCAATGCTACTTAGCGGATTTTTTCAGCCCCATTAAGAGTCTGTTGTGTTTTAACCAAGACATTTGGCAAAAACAGCATAAACCAAGTGAATTAATAGTTCGGACAAAAACTGTAGCAAAGTCTAAATTATCCACAAAACACGAAGGTATTTCCGTTAACCCGACGGTGGACATGAGGTAATCTAACTTTACTGGGTCTTTTATGTTTTAACCCAAGCTTGGGTTGCACAAACCAGACATTTTACCCAATTGTCTGAACCTTACCACGGTAACCAACATAATACGTTGTTCATATCGGTCATTTGTTCGTATTCCGCCTATGATGTCATAGATACCACAAATTAGGATTTCAGGAATTCGCTTCGCGACATTTACAAATACCCCCGCCCCCACACTACATATGTGACAACGGTTTCTTTGATGATTCACGCCCCTTAAGTTAAATATGGAATAAGACTTCTATCTATATGTTCTTATAACATAATACTATATATAGTATTCTATGATCTTATCAGACGACTCGTGCCCACGGTAGAGTCATCGAAATGTTAATGTTTTTTAGACATTTTATAGATCTTTTGTTGCCTACTATATTTCTGTTGAGCATTTTTTACTTCATGACCGTTAAAGACCTAAAAACTATAAACAAATTATTGAAATTATATTGGAATTTAATTTTCAATTCCCATGTTTTTCTTCCCAGGCCACTATCGGTGGATTTCATGCAACTCCGTATTGAGCGTCTTCGTCGTAGCAACAGGCGCATCTCATGCAGCAGTGTCTGCTGAGCGAGGGTATTTGCTAATCCTACAACCATGTTTTGCATTGCTGTGTGGGGCGTTTGTGCCTATCTGTGTGGATGGGGCAATAAAAGGGATGTTACCACACGGGTAATCGTCAGATTATCTCCTGCCCACTGTCGAGTTACCGGAGCTATTGCAGTGTGTTGTATACTGAATATATTTATTTTAAAGCATGCATTTGCACCGACTGGATCGAGATAATCTCCCTAACAGACAGATCCGACGCCATGTTTTAACGCCCCTTTAATAAACACGCGCATCCCACCCTATATTACCTCACTGTGCACAGCGGATATATATCGATCTCTGTTCATACAATGTATCATATCAAATCTCCATATATTACACTTTAATAGCTTCGTTAATCTGACTGTGGGCGCGAGGTATATCATCGTGTACCTTGTGCCCATTGTCGAATACCTACAGAAGTATTTACACCTCTATGGACAACTCAAATTTCATAAAGAATGTTTACATAGATACACTAGTTTTAAATACTGTGTTTGCAATTGTACCAGTACAACATTACCTTTATGTGTCGTTATATGGGCCGGGTCTTACCTGTCAATCAAATATTACGCACAGTATTGACACTTTAGAAAACTAAATACTATGTGCCAAAAGGAATGTCATATCTGCTGGGTTAATTGTAAATTGGGATAAAGGAAAACTGCTCACTAAGTATAATGGCGCTGGGTTAGAGTTTAAGATTTGTAACGAAAAGGTAGAGTTAAATTTTCTAATTTAGTGAGCGGTTTTCCCTCACATTGCTGTAGTATCGCCCAATATGCTGTTGCATCATCTGCGCATTACTAAATAAATGGAAATTTTCCAACTTATCACCCACCCACCACCATACATTTTATTGTAGTATCCCTTTTTTTTATTTTCCCCGTATTATCTTGCGCCAAAGTTTCGTTTAAACCGGGCAATAAAGTCTATATTATTATATTGCTTCGTTACCATATGACTAATATCAAAAACACCATATACTTGGCTTGATTTTTAATAAAATCAAGATCTCCCATATTTTATGTGTTAGTTGGACTTTTGTTTATTATAAATTTAAATTGTTTTCCTTCTTATTCCTTGCTTTATGATAAAAAATCATTTTTCAAAACCTGTCGTTTTTCGGTTATTTAGGTACTTTCGGAATTTGCGTTATAACCGGCAGACGTTTCCAACCAAATGGAAATGACTTGTTTATTTGAACTAGCGTTTTAACTCCACTTTCTCTTTAAAATAAGAAGCGAAAATACTGCGTCCAAAATCGATACCTTTCCAAATACACAACCGATTTGCTTTCAATCAACGCCAATCGTGTTTCATTTTAAAGGTCTATTAAACATGCTTGTTCAGAGATCTTTTTACCCCGGATTTTGTTACCAATTTTTATTTTACTCAACTTTTTGTAAATTTAAACAAAGAAACAGCGAAACGACGTTACAATACGTCACGACAAGGAACTAAAATGTCGAGTGCTGCACCAGATGTGGCCGCTAAACATACAACCAAATACCGGGTTTAATGAAATTAAATGAAGTGTAAAATCCTGGTGACAAGGGCTCTCGAGCGCGCGGTGTGCGAGAAGAGACCGCTTTTAGAACATTCATCGACCCACAAGCTTAGACCAAGGCGGAACGCTCAGAATTGCTTCACCGTTTACAGTAATCCCTCTGCGTTGGCTCATTAGGTAGCACGTTGGCTCTGCAATCAGTGGGGGAGGTGGTACAAGCGGGTACTGTGTATCGCGTGCCTGTACTTGTGCAAGCTGGTGATTCATACCTTCACCTAATGAGTCGGCAATCGAATTCATAACGCGTGTTTAATATCAAAGACCGGACGGTGGGCGTGACGTGTATTTCTGCGCACCTGAGCAAGCCACTTTACATTGCTTCAACCCAGTGGTATCTAATGTGTCGTCCAAATTAAAAGTCATTTCTGATTATTAACACACTGTAACAGCTCCAGCAACTTGACTGTGGGCATGAGGTGTATTACTGTGCACCTGAGCAAGTCACTTTACATTGCTTTAACCCAGTGGTATCTAATGAGTCGTCCAAATTAAAAGTCATGTTTGATTATCCACACAATGTAATAGCTCTTGCAATCTAATATTGGGCACATCAGTTAGCAGGTGATAATCGCGGTTAAACATGTTATACGGAATTTCCCCTGTAGCCATTCGCAGATAAACCGTCTCAAGGACACGCTTATTGCGACATAAAGCTAACAGTACATTAAACACAATGCGCCAAGGGCTTGTGACATCACAATTTCGTTTATGCGCCAACACTTACGGATATTGACTCACAATGGCTACTGTTGTTCAAAGTACTTCACTAGAGAGAGTGAAGTAATTTTGAAGAATTCTCATTTTTATCACCTCATAGATATGCATCATGATACACATGGATTAGCAAACTCGTTTGTGCTTATCAGCCATTTTTAATGGATTTATGTTTATTTGTTGGGTGTTTTATTTTTAGTTTTAATAACTCAAGTTTAATTACGACGGGAAATGACAAGATTGCGGAAACGAAAGTCGTTATGTTTCCAAGATAAGCAAACAGGTCTTGAAATATTAATTTCAACGAAAATGGCTTTTAAGCGTTTGAAATATAGCTTATCAGGACGCAGTTGAAAGCGTTTTAAGTTTTAACTTGTGTAGTGTACTTTTCCATGTTTTTTTAGTTTGAATAATTAATCACCAGAACATCTTTTCCGTAATGGGAAAAATTCAGAAAAAAGGTACGAAACGCATCAAAGAGCCAAACCAGGAACTGGAATCGATAATGTAAACCGCGCTTAATGTAGAGTACATAGACCAAGATTATGGAGCCATATGTGGGCGTGGACTAGAATATACAATGTTACCTCGCATACAAAGTTGTTGTGATTTACGACTTAATTTAAGAGTAAAGTTCATAAATAAGTCGCAATAAAAAATCAAAGAATTTGAAAAACAGAAAAAAAGACAGGTGTTACAACAAATTATTAAAAATAACGAAATATTTGAAAGTAAAAATCGGGAAAGACAAACAGTTTAAAAATAAGGTAATCAGTTTAGTTAAATTAGTTTTTGAAAAAGGCATAGGAGATTTTTGTCCAACAAAGCAACATTATATGAAACTGGGTCGTTAAATTACTTCCATGCAAATTACATGATTTAGTTCAAAGTAAAGTTCGACTTGGACGTTGAACCCAGAGTGACTTGAGTTATGGAGTGTTGGAATTAAGCACCGTAATGTAGGAATGGTGCAACTACAATGGGATGTAAATTAGTCAACGTCGGTATGAAAATATAAGGTCGCATTTTATGAAAATGACGACGTTATTGAGAAAATCACTTTAGGTTACGCAATTCAACGTTGGTATGACGACGCAATAGACTGTAATGTGACGTAACAATAGAAAAATTTCGATGCGTTTTTCTTTTTTTTAAATCACAGACCAATGAAAGGTAAGATGTTTTCTGTTTAAATGACACTGTCTCTTTAAAAGGATATGTAATATAATCTAGCTACCAGTCATCGTTTTAATCATATTTTCAAACATTAGTTTCGCTATTTATTTCATTGACAACTTTATAATAAAACGAGGAGCCAGCGTCCGCCGTTTTGAAATGGATGTTAAAATATCAAAAGACGATATATTTTTGTCGTTAAATGTCAAATAAATTAACTTGGCACCTATGGACGATTTTACATTGAAATGGGTTGCCCGGAAATTACTGTCCACAAGAGAGAGAACTTCAGACGACGCCGATAAGCGAGAGACGAAAGAAAAAAGGGAAATCGTAACGCACCGTTTAGCTTGAAGTGTCGCCAGTCAGTTACGAAACGCTGGTTTTAGTTTCTTAGAGCACTTTTTTTCTGAACCGGAAAATTTCAGTTTTTAGGCGAAGGCGTGTACCGGTTTAACTTTAGGAACGGCTGATTTAAACGAAAATTATAATATACAAGAAATGAAAGGAAACGGATTATGTTTGGTGCTACTTTCTGTGATTATTGCCTCTGTACGAGCAGACACATGTAAGTTTAAATTATTTTAGAAATAAACAGTATCCTATACAGTGTATATATCTATATTTAAAATCAATTACAACTGCATAATGTAGTAGGCTAGCGAAACATAAACGAGTGATAGAAAATAGAATTATAATTATTAAGCCTGGTCTGCCAAGTAGTTTTAAGTTGAATTTGATTACTTGGCTACTTCACATTCATTTAATTGTCGCCTGTTAAAACGTAGACATTGCAGAGTGGACATTTTTATCTAACCGTCGCGTTGTATGTTTAATCTTATCAGGTCTGGATCTGGTTTATTGTTTTCATTTCCGTTCTTTTATCACCGGCTTAATAAAGAATAATTCACAGTGAATGGTAATAAAATAGCAGTCAAAGTCACGAACGTTTTTGAAAGATAAGATAAATTTCGTATCAGTTACTTTTTACGTTACAGTAAGTATTATTAATTATTAACGAAAACTGAAAAGAATGTTAAAAATTACAATTGTTAAAACATGTTTATATAACATTACATGGTACAGTGTGGTAGTGCGAGCAAAGCGTCTCGCTTTAAACTCAATTTATTTTCAAATTAAAGTTAAACTAGTTATAGTTCGAGCGCTTGCGCTAATGATGGATTAAACTATTCCGGGTGGTTGGCGAAGCGTTCGCGGGGAGGCAAATAATAGAACATCGCGGCGTCGGGCGTATTGTACGTCATTGGACAAACAATTCCTATTGTCACGCAACTCCTTTCGTTCCAAACCATTTCCGTGATCTGGAATTCCGTTTCTAGTTTATTACTGTGACGCAATTTATGACAATGGGCATGTAAGTTAATGTGTAACACGCGTCAAAGGAATTCGCGCACGAGAGACTTAACTGCCTTTCAGACCAATGTTTTAATAAATCCTTAATTACAAATCAAACTTTATCATCTAAATATAAACCATGGAATGCTGTTATTTACCAAAGGGTTGGATACTTGGAAATCTATGGTATCTTACGTACAACTGTAGTTTAAGTACCAACTAACTATAGATTAATTGTTATGCGATATAACGGTGTGTTACACACGATAATTAATTTAGCTAGTTAAATACAGTTTACTGCAGTTTTGCCTAATAAATCAGTAATAAGAGTCGGCATCTAGCCTTTTATTGTGGTTTAAACAAAAATTTTCGGTGGTTAAAGTTCGGTAATGGATCCTTGTTACTAAAATGAGTGATTGAGTTTGGGGTCTGTGGTAAACTGGTAATCATACCAGGTTAGAGTTTGGGGTTAGGTTTAAATTGGTTTCCAATGAATACAGTGTTAAGTTTCCCTCCTTTCCTCTGTTTGTGATGTCACAACAAGAATTGTGTGAACAAAATGTAACATTGATTATTACAGATATATTGTACGACACCAAATCGGCTACAAGTGACTTGAATTGGGCGCTCCACCCACAAACTTATGGGGTAAGTACATAATCAACTATGTGTCATATAGCTTGGTAGGAAGTGCGGTTGGATGTAATTGCTACACTGTCATAGCCTGATTCATGTTTATTTCCAAGGTAAACCCGACTTAATCTACCGTGAAAAGATTACCTAGTCACCGAGTAAAGAAACTGCTTGCGCTATACCAGCATGTTGCTAGTCCTTTATGTTTCGTGTGTGGTGATTTTAAGTCAGCGTTTTGTAGTTCTGTACGGTCGTGTGGCCGAATGGTTAACGGGCCTATGCATGTACAAAATGATGTATAACATGGTCCTAAAAGCCCATTAATGGTTCAAAACTTAGCCCGATGAAAAAATCAACCAAGGTAAATCAATCCGATTAACTCGTCCGTACTTGGTAGTGGGAAGAACTAAGCGGACGTGACGTCAACGGAAACACGATAAGATACCACCAAGTGTGCAATGTGGACGAAGAGGAACAAGATAACTGGGTTCGGTCGCCATTTATTGACGCAAGGTAAGTTCTTCCGTGAATCACGATCTCCAAGGGTGACTAACATATCGCGTATTCTGACGACCAAGCGTCAAAGAGAGAAAAGAGCGATGGACGCGACGGGTCTCTTGTGTGTTCAGTTCCCTTCTTTGAGTTTTTGTGAATTTGTGACGTAATCAGGGCGATTGCATCTTTATCTTCGAGTGATCGGTCTTCCATGACACACTTAGGTTGATTCATGGTCGCTATATTCTCACTTGGAAAACACGCGTTGTTTCCTACGCCGTGCTCATGGTATAAGTGGTAGTGTGGGTATATGGGCGACGTTAACATAATGGTTAAGGGGCTACGCAACAGACCGGAGCAAACACGCTTGCTTGTCGACGGATAGACGTTTCTTCATTACAGTGAACGTGCGCACGTCTACTTATAAGAAGCAAACATTTGTCAGATTGGACGCAAGCGTGCATGCAAATCCGTCTTATCGGGCGAGAAAAAAACTGTTAAGTACAGTCGTGTGGCGAATGGTAAACACGACCGTTACATATATACCGAATTATATACAAAGGCAGTCTTAGGGACGAGCCGATCATGGGTTCAAACTTTAATAAAACTTTTATCATGTACTTTCCCCCTCCCATAGCCCTTACTGATTATTTAATACCACTCCCAATACGGGAGTCCAGACTACAAACAAAGCATTATTGCAGCTTATGTTATAAACCTCCCCTTTAGATCGGCTCAACGTGTTTACATGGACATTGAGTTTTCCGTAATGAAATGCGAGGAATGTCGTGAAACATTCGCGCTGTATTACTACCAGTCGTCCGCTGACATCGCTACCAGCACTTTTCCACCGTGGAGGGAAAACCCCTATACCAAGATCGACACGCTAGCTGCAGGGGAACGATTTGACTCGAGCACTGTAGGTGCTGAGGGGATAAACAGGAAGACTTTGGTGATCAGTCCGCTATCAAGGTATGACGTAATTCCGATATGACGTAATCTCCAACTAGGGCGTGAGGATCGTATGGTCCTCTTGGGATGGGATTAACCTTATGAATGAGGTTTGTTCGATATAAAGCCAATTGTTACAAAACCTGTGCCCTAAGTCGGCTTTTATGGAGCTATTACAGTGCGTTACATTTAATGGGTATTTATGTGGTTTTGGCACTATCCAATAGGTCAATATGCATGAAATGGTGATAGTTATAACTTTATATTTGACATTTTTATGTTGCAGTGTATTATTGAATTCCATGCAATATCACTAACAACATAGCACCGGTAACCCGACAGTGGGCACGAGGTGATCTGACGATTGCCCGTGTGTTAACCCCCTTAGTTTTTCATCAACGGGAATAAACATGAATATCCTATCCTGGTTCACAACCTTTGTACCGACCCACTAACACATAAACCCCACAGACGAGGTTTCTACGTGGCAGCCCAGGACCAAGGAGCATGCATGTCGTTAATGAGTCTCAAGTTGTATTATTATTACTGCCCTGAGACCACGCACAACCTCGCTTATTTCTCGAGGACATTATCAGGGGGTGAAGTCGCGTCGCTCGTTGCGCAATCCGGCAAATGCGTCTCCAACTCCGTGTACTCTAACAACGAAGGTATGTTGACTTTGTTTCTACATTACAACCAATATTAAGTATATTTTACAACCAGTGCTTGTCAACCTTTTTTTGAAATTGCAAACAAAATTGTGAAACTTTTGAAAACACTTTTAACTTTTACTTAAAAGCTTGTTCGCGCATGTCTTCACAACAGTAGAGCTGGTTGAGTAAAATCTGGCCGGAATCATAGTTCTATCAATTAATAATTATACAGTAAAACCTGATATGAAAATAAATTCACTAAAATATTGCATCGTATGTTGTACACCCCAATACACACGGTTGAAAACTGAAAAGCACTGCTTCACACTACAGTCAATCAATATTGTAGACTTGGATTAGTTGTTACATGGACAGAATGTTACAGCATTTACCCATAATCACCAATAATACACCTGTAAACAAAAATTAAATGTGGATCTATTTACTTTAACAATGAAATAAAAATTTAACAATAAAAATGTAAATGAAAACTTAACATAGAAATATTTACTTTAGCAATATATATCCCTGTAATAATAACCGCTACTCCCACCCCTTATGTTAGTACTTTGATTATTGTAATAAAATACCTCGCTTTGATATAACCAACGATCATAAATTCAACGAACGTAAAGAAATCTATCTTTCTTATCTTGTTTGGTTTGTCGAGTTCAAAAGTATTAATATCCGCCCTGTGTGTCCACGCGAATCGGTTGAGTTCAGTGCGCATTCCACCCCAACCATGATAAGCTATTCCATAGTTACTTGTGTAAACAGCACGATTCTATTATTCTTATTCTCTTTTGTTGTAAGAGAACAACAATTCAATCAAAAACTGTGTATTTTCCAGATATAACTGCTATTTTTCAAAACACTTTTTGTAAAAATTTTATTTTATTGTTAATAAAAATTTTGTTTTCTGTCAGTTTTTCTATAATGTTTATCGGCTAATTATTTTAAATCTTTGCTAAAGTCGCCGACAAAATTAAAAAGTTCTGTCGTTAAATTTAGGTTACTAGATTTTTACATTTTTTTGCATCAAGGGACTAACGTGTTTGTTGTATTATATGAACGTTAAATGAGTATGCAATACAGCATAGTAGCTGACATTCTGGTCTTTAGCCACCTTCTTTGCTATATTTAGGTTGTTGATTTGCATTTAATGCAGGTTGGTATTTCATTAACATTTCCAATGTATAATATATAACTGAAGTGGTCCTGATAATGAGGTGGTCGTGTTATCGAGGTGGTCTCCAAACGGGGTTCCACTGTATAATACACGAGAAACGACATATGATAATTAAAACACCCCCCCCTCCCCACAGTTCCGAAATACCGCTGCAACAGCTACGGTGAATGGAGAGTACCGACTGGTTCGTGCCACTGTCGAGCTGGCTACCAACCGAACGAAGAACTAACTACGTGCCAAGGTAAGAAGGATCGGTTTGAATGTATTTTGCGTCGTGCTAGGTTTGTCCTACACGGCCGGACGAAAATACATTGGAATAACAAATGTATTGTAATGTATGACTGTCCAAAGTGGGAAATGCATGGACCATTGCAATCTTTATCAGTGTTTTCCTTGTTTTGTCTTGTAACCAATTTTCTTGTCTATATGCCATACGTCATAATATTCCCTAGACGCTGACTTATTATAACCCGAACGCGTTTAACACTTGATATACGATCGCATTTATATTACAAGCTTTGCTTTCTTGTTTAAATCTACCACCAAACCGGATATTTTATTTTTTTTATTCAAGTTATAAGAGCGAAACGCATAGACTCTAAAAGTGAAAGTAACGAAGAATAACAATAACCTCTACTAAAGAACAATAACCACTACTTCGTTTGGCTTTAAACTTCTAAGCTGTTAGTAAATTGAGAAAACCCATGAAAACAACGTCATTAGAGTCCAAAATGGCAGAGTATTACGAACGACGGCCACAAAATTTAATACAAAGTGTCATTTTTATTTCTATGCCGCTAATTAAATTCTTCCCGTATTTTGACCTTGCGCCGAATTCCCATTATTTCCAGCGCTTCGTTGATTATTTGATTGCCTGTTAATTTCGGCGCCAACCTTTAAAAAGATTACTTACTTTGTGTGGTCGGCAAAACACGAGGCTGATTTAAAAAATTGTGCTGAAACGCTACAGTAATAACAGGTTGAAAGAACTAATCCAATTGAAATTGGAATAATCACTTTCGGAAACGTTTTTTATTGGTATAAAACGAAAATGTCTAACTTTATATTTGTTGCTTTTACTATCCAACAACTCTATACTCTGTGCTTCAGGTTAAAAGAAAAACGATCATGTTCACGACTTGTTTTAACGACAGGCACGAACTTTATAAATTCTAACCGCTGTGGTACTTTTATGTGGAACCACAGTTTGTGTATAGTGAACATCCAACAAATACTTTGATAAAAAGCTCTGCTTGCTAGTTGCAGTCACCCATTATGTCGTCACAGCAAATATTATTTGTCGATGAATGCGAAATATTTGCTGATTTTGCACGTTTTGCCAGCTGGTCTGTTTTGACTTGAAGCGTCTGATTTACTACGCGACTTGCGAGGCTCCTTTATTTAATTTCAATTTAATTTGAACGAATTATCGTAAATTGCTCCATTATTGAGCAATATAAGTTAGCACCGCCCTAAGGTTAGTTGGGTTTATTTCAATAACAAACGATACCTTATCCATGGTGAAAACAAAATGTTTAAACTGCAACAATTACCTGTTTCTTTTATTTTACTATTCAAATATAATGCTTGAATGTAAAAAATAAGAAAATTAATAATAGACGGTTCTGTCGTTTACCTAAATGCTGGTATAGTGGGTTAGTAGGAAGTAGTCTTAATCTCACCGTAAATATTAATAAATTTACCTATTTTTATAGTTTAGCCATTTGATAGTGCGCATATCATATATTTATCTTCTAGTTCCGATATTCGATTATTATCGGACATTGCCTGCTTGGCAACCGGCCAGTGTTATGTGTCTCCCTATTAAATCGACGTCTTGGCTATCCAGCATTTAAGCTTGGAGTGAAGCCAAGATTTTGTTGTCTGATTTGAAATCGCTGTAAACTAATCCAGCGCTGGTAAATTCCCAAACTTTTCTCAATAGCCAGTAGTAATCAATACTAACTTGCCATTGACCAAACCCAACAACAGATTACGTCGCCATTTATCTTTTCACCGTCTCGTAAAGCGTTCGCTAAAATCCATGATAATTCGCGTTCAAAAATAAAATAATCCGATGCCAAATCAAAATCAATATCGCAGCGAATATACAACCGATGTATTGAATAAATGCCAAGCGTGTTATTTTTTGGAGATTCCTCGAAAGAGCAAATCATATATTTATTTTTGGACATTTCTAGAAAAATCCTGTAAATTGACTGCAGGTAACCTTATTGTAATCGAATTTAAAGGTAGTTTTAACTAAGCCTGAAGCTTAACGTCGAGGCGTAATTAAATGACGAGAAAACTAAGGGAGGATTAAGCTCATATTAGTTGTGTTGATTCCGTATAAATGTGTCCCCGACAAAACATTCCTTCAAAATTAAACCAAATAGGTGTCGATAATCCAAACCAATCAGATACACAACCCATTTATTGAATAAATGCCAAGCGTATTTATGTGAAGATTCCTCGAAAGCGCAAATCATACATTTATACATTTATTTTAAGATTTCTATTAAAAAATCCTAGAAAATTCCTGTTTTTAACAGCAGGTAACCTTATTGTAATCGAATTTACCGTAGTTTTAACTAAGCATGAAGCTTAGTGCCGGTGACTAATTAAATGGCGAGGGAATTATGGCAGTATTATGTTCATACAAGTTGTAATAGATTCCTTATCTGTAGAACTGTTACTTAATTTAATATAAATGTGACGCCTACAACGTTTATTTTAAAATTAAACCACATAGGTGTCGATAATCCAATCTTTAGATATATTAAGAGCACACACATACCTTATAAATAATTAAAATCACAAGCATGGTCGAATTACATTGATTTACATATTTGTTCTTAAGCCAAGGTTATAACGCGCTAATGTATTATGTGGTAACTGTTCAAATGTTCTAATAGCACATTAATCACGAGTTGGCTGTATTCTAGCCTTCATTTAACTGCATTATAAGTTATCTGCAATATACTGTGTGTTTTGTCGTATGTTTTTGCGCGCTATCTCGCCTAATTGACACGTTTCATACATAACGATCGGATTTATCTCACATTTCACAATCGACCAAAGTTCAGAATGGTTAATGCAACATCGGTTATTTAAACCAGTGCTACGCAACCAATGTGCCGCAATATTTAAACCGCAGTTATATTAAACCACTGTGCCGCGGCACACAAGACAATGCTAGGTGTGCCGCAGGAAAATAATAACACAGTTTTCACAAAATAAAAAAAAATAGATTTTGCAAATTTGAATATTACATTTATCAGACACTTATTAGATAAAGCAATCTTCCGTCAAAATTAAGTAAGTTTCTTAATGTGTTCGAGTAAAAAAGGTTGCGAAGCACTGATTTAGACTTGTGCTATCCAAACACAATCCCCCCACTACAATTATTTACAAGTTTTTTTCGATTCGGGTCGACGCATAATACCAATCAACGCCGGGCGCTTATTAGCTCCTTTCGGTGCCGATACCTTCCAAACACCTGGCAAATTTGTTCAATTAATTCACCGGCTGCTGGGCAAATATTTACCGTGGTTTACTTGCACGAAATACGTCGGAAGGATTGGATTTATAGGTAAAACCTGTCAAACACGCCAATTAAGCCTTTTTATTCCGCACATTTTGTCACGTTCGCCGATCACTTTGCTGGTATTTCGTAAAAAAAAAACGTTAAACCTTTTTTTCCGTTAAACATTTTTTCCGACTTTTTCGCAATTTTCATGATCATATCGGGTAAATATTTCCATGCGTCTATTACGTCATAGTGGCTTTTAATATATTTTTATAACGAAACAGAACGGGCGTCTTTGGCCTCGAGAAATAATTTAATCTTTGGTGTATCGCCAGCGGGAGTACACTGTAATAGACGATCAACTAATATTGAATCATTCGTGCGGTACTTGAAAGTTTCGGGCAGATTAGAGCAACATTATTACACTCTACCTCGATATTATTTTCAATTTTTGCGAGCGTTTGACTTTGGCATCTATCCAAGGCGTAGAGTTAATCTTAATTGGGTTGAGCTTGTTTTATATTTGTTGTGGCTAGGAGGCTGTATCGATCAAAATGTGTTTTGAAATTTTCGGTCAAAATACCAGCGATGCATATCTCTGCTCACAGGCTTTGCCAAACCTGACATTGTGGCAAGCAAAATATTATTGATTTTTTCACGCTTGTTAATATTTTGAATTTTCGAAAGATTTAACGCTGGATTTCCAAAACATTAATAAATAACTCGTGACCTAAGGAACCCTTTAATCCGTGGTTGGCAAACAAGGCTTTTAACTGGAACCAATCCATGTCGAAATACGATTTTCACATATTTCTCGCATGAGGTAATCCAATGTTGAATGCTTCTCGCCGTTTTAACACTGACGAACGAGTACCGTGGCGCCCAAGGCCATGTTCAAGTGTTGAGCAAGTTACTTAGGTTATTTTGCGTTCAATCGAAGTTCATACATACAATAACACCGCCGCACCCCAAGGCGAACGCATTCTTCGTTATCTTTACGTCATCTTTCGTTTCTCAATATAAAATGACTGAATAATAAAAACAATCGGTGAAATGTAAAGTCAATATACATAATGAAAGCAAAAGCGAAATTGTGCCTAATTTTAAAGTAATTTAATAATATTGAAATCGTGCTTTATTCACAACGTTTCAATGTCAGAATTCAGATTCAATTTTCCGCACCGACATTACAACGCAATGCTTTACACTCCGCAAAGCGTAGCGGACATTTTTGTGGTAAAAACCTGCAATTCTGTAAAAGGCTATCGGTATTACATATTTCGAGATATTTTGACAATATGGCGCGTAATACATGTTAAGCTATATTAGTAACGCTGTACAATATATTTCGCGTTGGCGTTGTTTTTTATGAATCGACTGTTTAATCATTAACCTAAACGTCATGTTTTATGAATTTGCTTTCCGTCTTTTTTGTACTTTGGAATTAGACAAATAACTTATTTTCTTACGGACTTTTGAAATAATAACATGTAAATGAAAGTTAAACAGTCACTTGTTTCGAATAAAGCGAGACGGTGTACATTAAAACACAATTATCTGACTACACATGGCGACATATACTTGTAGCTAGACTTAGGACTGTTGGTTTAACATTTAGGGTTTTTAAAGGAATGTTAACATTATGGAGCAATACTGTCTAGCATGGTAATCACGTCGGTCAAATTCGAAAGGCAATGATTGACCCATTATCTTACATAGTGTTGCTTTCTTTTATTGCGGAAATATGAATAGTTTTGCGGCTCCCAGTGATTTTTATTTTGTAGAATATCGATTATAAAATGTCTCTTTTAAGTGCAAAAGGTTACCGACTTCTGGGTTAGACCTAGCCAACTGCAGACTATAAAACAATTGTATTTGTTACGCAACTGTAGACACTTTTCCTAGGCCACGGTCCGGCGAAGGAAATCTGGTGTGTCCAACTGGTTATTAACACCGATATAATATCAGACAATGTGACGAACGATATTATAATCACTACTGTGACCGTATACTTGCGCATACAAAGGGCATTATTATGTGAACATACAGCGCATTAACACGGCCGCAAGAATGTAATGTACCTGTGTTTTAGATTGGATCACTCGCGCTAATCCGTACTGTAAACTGCGGTCGATTCTCGCAATCTCTAGGAAGTGAACCCGTCTGTAACTTCACCGCAGTGATCTCGTAGTGTGCACGCCATTTAAGCAAGTTTAAGTTCAAACATCACTGATCAACTACTTAAAAGCAGCGCACGCACATTAAATATAATTGTAAATCAATATGGTGAAAGTAGATCTACGGTCAGCGATTTATTCCAGGTTTAATAACCCTTTTAACTGTTTGATGTGGCGCAAACTTGATAAAAAGGTCATTTGGATAATGGTGGTGAAAGTAATTTAAAATCAATATTAGCGATTCACATTAGTGTAACTCTTAATTTAAGAAGAAAACGGCCATTTCTGCTTTAAAATCAATACGCTTTTATACCATTATATTAACTTTAGTATTGGTTTTAAAAGTATTTTAAGTTTAGTAAAAAAACGACACATTTGTATATTGAATAGGATGTTATGTTTTCCCTAAAGGACGAATTGTTAGTTTGTATTTATTCAATTCATATGGGGACCTTATTTCCTGGACGGATATTTTAAATCATCTGAACCTTTTGGAATGTGTGACAATAAGCAAAAGGACGTTGGCGTCGTTATTTGGGCAAAATCGGAAAATACCCTGAATTAAGCATATTGTAAAATAATTGTTATCATTTTTATACTATTTAAAATGCAAAATAAAAATTAATTTTTAATAAAGCCTAATTTTTTTTTTAAATTAAAAACTTTTTTTTACAAATCAGCAACTTCGTATACACAGTTTTTAACAATAAATGTTTTCTGATAAAATATTATGTCCTTTTTTAAGCAATTATTTAAGAAAATTTAATTAAAATTTTTGCAGGTTGCAGTGTGGGGAGTTACAAACCGGAGAATGGGAACATACAATGCCAAGCCTGCCCCGCACATAGCTTGACTAGGAGCGTAGGGGCAGATCATTGTTCATGTGTGGATGGTTACTATCGAGCTGATGGAGACTCAATACACCAAGCTTGTTCTAGTGAGTGGATATTTGATAGACAACGTGTACTACTGGGGTATTTGTCCTACTACATGTGGGCCTCGGTTAAAAGTAGGAAATGGGACTAAAACTTAAAATCAAAACCCATATTTTCATGCCCGATGGGCCCTGGACCCACAATTGCTTAAAGCTTTCTAGCTCCCAAATTTTGCTCGGCCCGATTTTGATATCAAACCAACTTTCAATAGTTTTTACACAAACACTGCTTGACTATAATATGGATCTCTGACATTTAAACATATTTTATAAATACTAATATTAGCACAAAGAAAAAAACTTAAAAAAATAAACATTTTTTAATATAATACAGTATTTTTGACATATCAGTATTTTTAAATTAAAAATATTCAAAGCTCAAAAGCCCCATTATCTTTTGTTACATTTCTGACAACAAAGTGACTTTACGCACGATTTCCTCGCTGAAATGTGCTTTGTTGTAAGTGGTGGTGTAATAATTCCTGCGTCTGTAAGCGTCCCTAAAATAGCATTGCTCCAACGCTTACATAGGAATCCTGGGCTTAATGTAACATACACAGCGCTTTGCGACATATCCAAGTACACACAGCCTTTCTACATACAATGTTTACTTTCAATGTGCATTTGTACAGTGTGTATTCATACAGTGTATTTGTGTTTTAACCATCCTGGTATTTGATGATTAACAGTACAGATATGGACGTCCAGTTTACCTTTATCGGATAGCTTACCATACATAGACAAGATTTGTGTGAATGGGAAGCACAGATCCACATTCCTTACATTCTTATTGTTGTTTTTGTTCAACTGTTTAAAGAATCTCGGTTTACCCGATCCTACAACAGCTGTAGGAATTAGAAACTTAATATGTCGGCCTAACATTGCTGTAACCCGGGCCGGGCTGTTCTGTCTTCATGGAATGTTAACCCCCCATTGTTATTGCTTCTATTATGTCTGCATACTTTCTGAGATAGAAGAATGGAATTAAAGGTTGTTTTAAACCCAGGGACACCATCTCAGCCAAAGAATATCACCTTTACATTGAACAAAACTTCCGTTTCAATGAACTGGATGGAACCGGTTATAACTGGTGAAAGATCGGACATATTTTACAGGTTTGTTGTTTTTTATTTGATGTTATTGTCATTGGGGAATTCAACAGTTGGATTATTCATTCATATATTCTTGGATTGGCTGTGTTCGATAGTATAATAAAACACTTAATGCCCGAAGCTGATTCAATGAAGCTATTACAATATTTGGATGATAAATGGTGGGAAGCCAGGCTTTGTTCATGGGTATCGTAAACACCTTATGCCCACGGTCGAGTTGCTGGAGCTATTACAGTATGTAGATGGTTGGTTCATCCATACATTGCAACACAAACTGATCTATTTCTCCCAATATCCAGTGTGGCATGCCAGGAATGCGAGAGTGGGTACAAGAACTGCCGATCATGTCCCTCCACCATCCAACCCTCCCCTTCCAACCTCCACCACCTCACAACCACCAACGCCCAACTCAATAACCTCAAACCATACTCTCATTATTCAATCAAGGTAGGTTTGCAATATATTTTATTTTAATGTTAAATGTAGTCATGTAGACTATACTAAAATTGAGAAAATGGGGACATTGCATGTATAATGAGGGTTATAACATTTGGAGGGTCTTGCTAGCAGGTATAGATAGTATTTTTTCCATTTTAGTACAATCTACATTACTCCATACTATAGTATTTTTTCCACCTCAATCTTCATTCCACCATAGTTTCTTTATTCCTCCTCCCACATTACATTCATCACCCTTTTCACTTTCTACTTTCTATTCTTCCTTCCACCATCCTTTCCTCCTCCCACTCTTTCACACTTCTGTCCTCCAATCCTCTACTTCATCCTACCTCCTTCTCCCCAATCTCTCCTCTTTGCCCTTCTATCCTCCTCCTCCTCTTACTATTTCACTTCTCAATCCACACTTCTACTCTCCTCCCACCACTTCTTTCTCCTCCTTCTCCCACCCCTCTCCCCTCCCAACATTATCCTCCACTCTTGTTTCAACCTTCATTATAAACATTGTTTCACGAACATCGTCACCCTCCACAGATCTCCTCTTCCAATGGAGTGTCATCCGCAAGTGGGAAACCCCCTGCTTTCCAGTGGCTCAATATATCAACCAGCGAATCAGGTGATTACCCTTTATGCAATGGTGGTTTAATTTTGGCCTTTACTACATAACTACAATCTAACGGAATAGCTCAATCAACTCAACTGTGGGCATGAGGTGTCTTACGATACCCGTGGATAAAGCCTGGCTTCCCACCCACAAGCGATATAAATGAACCAACCATCCACACACTGTAATAGCTCCAGCAACCTGACTGTGGGCATGAGGTGTCTTACGATACCCATGGATAAAGCCTGGCTTCCCACCCGCACCCACAAGGATATAAATAAACCAACCATATCACCTAACAGCTCTTCAGAAATATTGAAATTTTCTGTTTTTAATCGCCACCCCCATCCACTCCCACAGGTCCACCCCAAATACAACGATTAAGGCTTGTAGAAAGTGGACAAACATATTTTGTGGTGGCCTGGATGTCAACCCCCACGCCTACAACCCACTTGCTCGAATATCAAGTCAGAGTTTTCCAAAACGGACACAAGATTAAAGACATAAACGTGAGAATGAATTGTGTAGTGTATTTGTCATTTTGAATTATTGAGTACCCTCAGGATATATATATTAAACAATTTTCTATTATTTGATAATTTGTAATAGTGGACAAACATAGTAATACACCTCATGCCCACAATCGGGTTTCTGAAGATATTACAGTGTGGATAATCAGACATGACTTTCAATTTGGACAACTTATTAGATACCACTGAGTAAGAGCAGTGTAAAGTGGCTTGCATAATGAAACTAACAATAGTATCTGCTGTGTAAATTGAACCCAGAACCTACCAACTCCAATAAACTTAACACCACCCATCCATCCAGACATTCTCCACTAATGCTACAGTGAGTGGGTTGACCAAGGGAAGCAAATACATCGCGAAAGTCAGAGTGAGGAATGGAATGGGATACGGAAAATTCAGCAATGACCTTTACGTGGCCACTTCTTCGGCCAAAGGTAGATGTTATATCTGTAGCGAGCTTCAATTTCTGTCCATATTAATAAAATTCTAATTTCACTTATATAATTGCTTTTAATCGAATACTATCTTAAGCATTCTTTGTTATAAGCATTTGAAAGATTGCTTTTATCAGTTACACGATGCATACAGTGTCTAAGTGTTAAAGCTTGACTAGTTTCAATCAAATCCGATATTTTCAACTATTTTTATTTTCCTGCAATACAATGCAAAAATGTATTTTTTTAATCTCCCTTTGTTTGCTAATTATAGCAGGTGGTTCGTGTATATTTGTTTCTCTATAGCCCAACTAATCAATAAACCAATGTGAAAAACAATCAATAATTTTGTTAATATATATTTGATAATATATATAAAAAATAAGATTGCTATTATGTAGTGGTATAGCAATGGTTGAAATTAGGTTACTGGTATGAAGAAATATAAAAAAAATAAAGTTATACAGTGGAAAACCATAAATTACTTAAAAAAGTTCATGATAATCTAGAGTTTCAGTTCCAACCCATTAGTCCACTGGGTTCAAGACACACCTGCAAGTAGCTTAAAAGTGACATTTTCAACCAAAAGTAACAAAGTGACAAAAACTTTCCTCTCTGAAATTTAAATGATAAATCTATTAAAAGTGACAGCCAAAAGGTTGTGGCATAAAAACACAAAACTAGAAAAAAGCTGGTTTTGATCCGAAAACCTTTCGGCTGATAGTCTGACACCACCAATAATCTAACCCACCGAATAACCCCCACAATCCGACCCCACAGAACAAGCGACTGCCGGTTTAAACCCCGCAGTGATCGGGGGTGTGATGGGGGTGATCGCGATAGTTATCATCGTGATCATAGTGTTGTTCGTCAAGCGAAGACAAGCCAACAAGAAGAAGAGACAGGATGTGCAAGCGAGCAAGAAACTCGCGGAAAACACAAATCTTCTCAAGAGCAAGTTTCTCAATGTTCAAGGTACCTGGATCCACTGATTTGTTGCACGTTGGGAATAATTTTGTTTCATACCTTTGTGGTTTTATAAAAGTTTCATTAAAATTGGTAAAAAAAACTTCAGAATTTCTGTAAAATGTAAATACTACTTCATTATTTAATAATATATTCTAAGTAATATTTTTATACAGCATTAAGTACACTCTTTCTTCGTATTTTAAAGCCATACTATTATTTATAACATTTATGTAACACCTTTATTTTTAATCTTTATATTCTTCTTTAATAATGTGTTTTAACAACTGTTCGTTTTACTATCTTTTCCTGTTTATGATTTGTTTATTAGCTGATATTTGTGACTTAGAAACAAATATGGTGGAATTATAACACGGTGACTTACAGGGCGCACCTACGTCGACTACCGAGACCCTCATAATGGGGTGAAGGAAATCGCAACCGAACTCGATCAAACTAAGATCAAGATCGAATGCGTCATTGGGAGAGGTAGGTGGTGTTTAGTTTGCATTTCATCGAATCTTTGAAGGTGTATTACTGTGTGTGGATAATCAGACACTCATTAGATGAAAGAAATGTAAAATGGCTTGCTCAGGTGCACATTAATACACAGTCGACTTTCAATTTGGACAACTGTTTATGTAACCATTACCAAATACATTGCCCAAGACCCCAATCAGCTAGCAATTGCTTTTGATTCCACAACCTTTTAGCTTTTAGGTTTATAAAGGTAACTAATTAGGTCAGAAAATTCTAGTGTTCATTACACACACTGCAATATTGTATTACAGACACACTATAATATCTTCACCAATTCGACCCCCCCCATATTATATTACCCCCCCCCCCATATTATAATACCCCCCCCCCTTCCCACCAACAGGTGAATTCGGAGACAGTGTGCCGAGGAAAGTTGATATCGGGCAAGACTTCCATCCCGGTTGCCGTGAAACGCTTGAAGGAAGGAGCAAGTTTGATCGATCACACTAACTTCTTGAGGGAAGCTTGCACAATGGCTCAGTTTGATCATCCTAACATCATCCAACTTAAAGGGGTCGTCACTAAAAGTAAGTGGGGTTTGCCTATTACTTAAACCAATTAATATGAACTCTGATTTATTCTGTTAACAATCTATATTTTAACATAATTGGCATGATTAGTATACGGTTCAAATGGATTTTTTAATTAATTTAAATTCTATTAAAATAAAGTTCTCTAATTTGTTAATTATAAACAAAATAAATGTGACTAGAAGTTCATATTTATCAGTTTAAAGTCACTCAAGTCTTCATCTACTATATTGAGATACAGTGTGATAACATAGTAAATACGACTATTGTAGTATTGAAAGCAACAATCAGGCTCTGAAAATATGGGTGGCACCTTGTAAACTGAATGTATGGTGCGTCAAGTTATATAACCCCCTCCCACCACCAACTAACACCATCCCCCACCCAGGTATTCCAGCCATGATAATCACAGAGTTTATGGAGAATGGATCATTAGACAAGTTCCTACAGGTTGGTAGCTTACTCTAGCAACAATTCTATGAATAAAGTTCTTTTCGCAACGATAACCGAATAAGTTTGTGGCTGGTTTCGATGCTGCAACCTGATGATTGACACTATCGCTGCTCCAACCAACCGGACTGTCATACAGGAATTTTAATGTTGATTTCCACCTCTGGGCAAAACTAGGAAAGTGTGGAAATTGTCACTTACCACTAATCCAACTTAATATCTATGAGGTTTACTTAGAATTATTAGTTATTTCCAGTCGTTCAATATTAACCAAATTTTGTTACTGATCTTGAATATTAAACCACACATAAAGTGATGAAATTTACACTGGATCATAACCCAAATTGACACTGATTTCCACCTCCCCAGGGCAAAGTGAATGAACTGACTGCCTCGAGGTTGCTTGAGATGTTACGAGGTATAGCGAGTGGGATGAACTATCTCTCCTCCATCAAATACATCCACAGAGATCTTGCTGCTCGCAACATCCTCGTCAGTTCTGACCTCGTTTGCAAAGTTTCAGACTTCGGACTTTCGAGGACCCTGGAAAATGACCCCCAAGCTACCTATACTACACAGGTGGGTGGGGGAATTCACCTTGGTTTGCATTACAAGTGGGGCATATCCCTAGAAACAAGTTCAAATTCCAGATTTTTTAACCCCTAGAAACAAGTCCAAATTACAAGGGTCATTTAGACTTGTTAGTATAGTGTAGGGGTCATTCGCCATCATTTGAGGTGTATTACACAGGGGTTGGGGAATTCACCCTGGTTTGCATTACAATGGGTCATTCAAGCTTTTTGGTGGTATAGTGTAGGGGTCATAACCCATTATTTGCATTACAAGCGGGTCATTTGCCCTGTATAGCACACTCCATGTGTCCTTACCCTACATTTTTGCCCCCATACGATCATTCACCATCCTTTATGCACCAAATGTGGTCATTCAGACTTATTGGCAGCACAAAAGGGTTCATTCGCCGTTTTTATGCTACATACGGGGTCATTCACCCTAGTTACACACTGCTGGGGGTCCATGCCCCACATTTAGGCCACCTAGCTTCGTTTGTATAACCCTCGGTTGCCAGACATGGGGTCATTCAACCTTGTTTGTAATTTTACCCCAGGGGTCATAACCCTCTTGTGTGCCCATTGATGGGTCATTAACCCTTGTATTTACCCCATGGGGCGTTCTTTCCTTTAAACCAATTCTTTTCCTTTAAACAATGCATGAATGCGTGGCTGATAATCGGGCATGACCACTGTGGCCAGTTCAAGAAGAGAGAAAATGATATAACATTTCACTATTAACAACTTTATATTTAGTTTTAACATTTAATTTCCTATTTCCACTACACTATACCAAATTTACATCAATTTACACATTTATGTCTTTTTGGGGAAGAATAGACTAAATTATGAACTTGCAATTGGCTTGTTTTTTTTATGGAATTCTTGAATTATTGATATACATTAATTATGTCAACCAGGCGACCACAATTATGTCAAATTAACATTATGATGTCACAACCAGGGCGGGAAGATTGCTCTGCGCTGGACGGCACCCGAGTGCATACGCTTCCGACAATTCACGTCAGCGAGTGACGTATGGAGTTACGGCATCGTCATGTGGGAAGTGATGTCATATGGGGAGAAGCCATACTGGGATATGAGCAATGAGGTGGTCACTGAGGTCTTGGAGGATGGATATCGCCTCCCAGCCCCTGAGGTAGGTTGGACTCTGGATGTTGTTTGATATTTGTGTTTATCTGTGTCATTAGAACAATGCATAATAAGTGTATTGACATTAATTGATACTCTTGTTGATCCATGTGACTGGGAAAACTCTAGATGTTAAATTTAGTATTTAATAATTTAACATCTAGAGTGTGGCTTGGATTCTAGATGTTAAATTCGAATTTAGTATTTGATACTCGTTTATCTGTGTAATTAAAACAATGCATAATAAGTGTATCGTTATTATTATCATTGATTGATACTGTTTATATATGTGGCTGGAAAAATCACACAGCAGTTTCACATTAAATCACAATTTTACCTTGCCCTTATTGTAGGTAACCTGGACCTATTACACCTCTGGGTCATGGACACTAAGTGCCTTTCCCAAGTAGCGACTGGTCTCGATCCTGTAACCTTTTAGAATATAACAACCAGCCAATTTATATTCACTCGCAACGTATCATGTCCGAAAGGAACGTGTCTATCATATACAACATGCAACGATAGCTCCGGTATTTCAACGATGGTAATCTGAATATTATCCGTGGGTTAACCCCCTTGGTTTTCCCATTCACGGGAATTAACACATATCCTATCTTACCCCGCATGCCTACAGTCGAGCCTAAACACCCCCTCCCCTACAGAACTGCCCAGTATCCATCCACAATCTGATGCTGAAGTGTTGGAGCTACGAAGCGAAGAGGAGACCTCATCCCATTGAGATCATCCGGACTTTGGATCAGTTCATCAAACAACCTAACCTCCTCCTGGACACCAAGTCACATGACGCAAGGTGAGATGATGACTTGTGGTGGATGGGTTGCTGGTATGTAGGTGTGTATGGATTGATGGTGAAGTTGAGTCTATTGGTTTAAGTCGTTAATGAGTTGTCTAGTATGTGTATGGGTGGATGGGTGGATGGGTGGTGGAAAGTCTATTAGTGGAGTTTATAGATTCTGGGTTCTATACACATACAAGTTACTATTACTATAATATCATGAGCAAGCCACTTTACATTGTTTCAACCCAGTGGTATCTAATGGGTCGTTCAAATTGAAAGTCATGTCTGATTATCCACATACTGTAATATCTCCAGCAACTCTACTGTGGGAATGAGGTGTATTACTGTGCCCTACTGTGGGAATGAGGTGTCTTACTGTGCTCGACTGTGGGCATGAGGTGTATTATTGTGCTCGACTGTGGACACAAGGTATATTACTGCGCTCGACTGTGGGCACGAGGTGTATTACTGTGCTCGACTGTGGACACAAGGTATATTACTGCGCTCGACTGTGGGCATGAGGTGTATTACTGCGCTCGACTGTGGGCATGAGGTGTATTATTGTGCTCGACTGTGGGCATGAGGTGTATTATTGTGCTCGACTGTGGACACAAGGTATATTACTGCGCTCGACTGTGGGCACGAGGTGTATTACTGCGCTCGACTGTGGGCATGAGGTGTATTACTGCGCTCGACTGTGGGCATGAGGTGTATTACTGTACATTACTCCAATACAAACACAAACCATACCCTACAACCACCATACTAACCACCCCCTCCCCCCTACAGCGCCCCACTACTCAACCCAGACAGCCCCACCAGTTTAAACGAGGTGTCCACACTTGATGAATGGCTGGACATGGTGAAGCTTGGAAAATATCGTCGAAGTTTCCACACGAATGGAATCAACGACCTTGAAAGTCTGGTCCACATTAGTGAAAGGTGGGTTTGCTATCCTTCTTATTACCATGCTGGTGTGGATGGTTGATCTACATACTATGAGCCGATATGTTACTTTAATGAGTTGCTCACAGTCTGTAGCAATGTTATCATGGATGTAATGAGCCATAAAGTCCTACATTCCTGATCGCAACGGTGACTCAAATTTTCGTTAACAACCAACATGCTTTAATTCCCCTCTACTTTTTAATACTGCCACCCAACCTACTACACATTGTTCCCCACTGTAAGCATAGGTTTCACCATCTCACAGGCTAGTTTGATACCCTATAACACCTTGTATTATTCCTAATTCTACACCAAGTATATTGTACTGTATATTTTTTTCCCGTTTCCATCTAACATAGCACCCTATATATTTTATTATTTTCCAAATTAATCCCATTATAACAACTTGTCTCATCTACTTGCAGTGAGTTAGATCGACTTGGCATCACCTCCCCCGCCCACCGCACTCGACTTCAGGGAGGCATCAGCACGTTGAGGCAGCATTTGGGGGAATTCCCCAACACGAGACAACCGCAAGTCCAAATACAGAACGAAACGACTTTCGACCGTTCGCACGCCATGACCCTCCCGCTCACCCAGCATAGCAGCGTACATCTCCCTCAAGAAAACCACGTCCCGGTCGCTGTATGACGTAGTGATGACGTGTCGCCGTGATGACGTATTGTCCATCGGAGAGGATAGGGGATGAACCGCGGTCATGAAGCCACCGGGTTGCGTGATCAGCAACTCGATCAACTAAACTAGTAACACTCGCGTTTTATGCTAAACATTGTAATAGCTCTGATGACCCGACAGTGGGCACCTGTTATTTTATCCCTTTGCGCTTCCCATATATGGGAATATATGCATCCTTTTCTTAATGTCCGGAGTTATTTTGAAAACTACATAAAAACGAATTTTTATTTAAACCTTCATTATTCCTCACCATACGGGTTCTGTTCGTGTTTTATATAACTATAACTTTTGTATTAACTTATTCCCATGATATGGTCATTCATATAGTGCATTGCTATGCGCGCTCAAACTATTAAAGCACTGTGCTTGGTACGACTTGTGGGTTTGTGTGGCAGTTTAAACAGTGTTTGGATTAAAAAAAACTTTCAGCAGAAATATATTGGTATTATTTTTTTTTATTAAACAGGATATAGGATGACTTTTTTGCTGGAATTGCAAAAAAGCAATTCTTTAAACACTACATCTAGAAGTTGATAAAATAGAGAATTCCAAATATATTTAAACGCTTTAAGGGTCTCCAGAGCATGTATATGGTCGTGTGGCCGAAAGGTTAACACGACGAACCCATTATGGGTTCCAATCATATTAAAAAACTGGTATTAAAAAACCCTGGTACTAAAAAAACGCTGGTACTAAAAAAATGCTGGTAATAAAAAAATGGTATTAAAAAAACGCTAGGTGATGTTATTATGTTAGGAACGTTATGAATGGTGTAACTGGGGTATTATGAAAGGCAGGCAAAAATAAACTCGATTTCCTTATTTGTTGCAAATCGGCTGTGGGAGACTGATATTTAAAGTTGAAGGAGTACTGCCCATTTTCAAAATGACGTCACTTCCTTCAGTGCTGTTTGATAAACAAATCATCACAAACTCATTATTAAAAAAGTGTAACGTAATTTTTCTTAAAAAAATACATATCGCGCGAATAGGCTGTTGTTGTGGTCCTTGACCAAGCAGTGAACTTGCTGGTAGGTTATGTCCTTCGATGAGGCACTTAGCTATAATGGAACCTAGTGGTTAAGTGAATTAAACTAAAACTGGGAATTTGCCTATCGTATTCAACACATTGCAATAGCTCCGGTTACCAGCGTTTTCCATATATGTGTATAAACATGAGCGTCCTGTCTGGCATGTGATTGCAGTCTATTGCGCCTTGTATTTGCGCGGTTATTGCAACTCGGCATGCTGTGTCACATGAGTTTAACCCTGGAATCAGCATTCACCACGAGTTTTTCAGACTTTGATATTTCTATGGCCGATTTCCCACACCTCATAGTTGGTTGTATGACGCACAGTAGCGTTTGTTCGTTTACATATTATACAAGGCCTGCATTGTGATTGATACACGGTTGTTCGGTAATAATGAACATTCGTGAATTAACGGATGCATTGTGCGTTAACACCATTTGTTTATTCTAATATTACGTGTTGCTAATGACTACCTATCCTTACTTTGATCTATTGCATTATCATGTCATTGTGACGAACAATGTACTTGCACGTGTACGAATGCTTAGGCCATGACACCCCCCCACCATCCAACATAAACCACCTGTGCAACAACATTTGGCAAAGATTACCAATTTAGGAAGCGGAAACGCAACGACGTTGTAAGCGCTTTTGCCATCTTATATCAGAATTGTGAGGCTCATGTGCTAAAGTGTGGCTTCTGTTTTACATGTCAGCTTAAAAACAGTTATTTATGTTACAATCTTATTGTTAACGCAATTACGCGTATTTCATCTTAATTTATTGATGTTTATTATTAAGTGTCTGGTGACCTGTTTTTTCCTGTTAATATGATGTCATTAACTACAAACCAGACATTATTCTATTTCAAGTACAAAAGAAAATTTGAATTTCTCCATTTGGACAAGAAATAAAAACAAGAGGCTTGATAAATCATCACAGTGTTACGTCACAGTCTAGATTATGACGCCGGTGCATTGATAGGGTTGTTGACGGATATTACAGTCCGGGAGACATTTATACCTAGCTTGAAGATTAGCAATTTCAAGTTACTCTTACACAGTCAATTAATTTTACAATTTCAGTACACTGAACGCACAGACGAGTTACAGGAGCTATATGTCGACGTACAATAAATGAAGACAGATAAATTAAGTCTTTTTGTTTGCAACTGAAGATAAAAACGGTTACAATCAAATTAAAACTAAAATTGAAAACACACGAAACTTAGCAATGATTTATTAGTTGTTTTAATTAGTAAAGCCAGTACATGCGTCAGGTTTATTTTATTTTTTATTTCTCCGTCAAGAATAGTGAAAATACAAAATTATTAATATTATTAACGAAACAAGAAAAGCACAAGGTATTAAAAACGTCACCTTTAAGTTAAGAAATGAATTAAGTAAATTGCGGAAGCGGACGGTATATTGTCGTTTTACTGTAAACAACTGGACATAGACTGGGTATAAGACACGCTCATAATCGGGATGTATATCGTGCGTAAGGTGTTGTTTATTATCAATACTTGAATGCGAGTCGTGTCGTTTTCAAACGTATTACGCGAACGTATTACGCATGCGTATTCGTTTGAATTACAAACATATCTTGAATGTGTAATTGTATTCTCTTTTGCTGCAATTTGGATACGACTTAATTATTTTAAACACCTAGCGCTTTTAATTGTAATCTATCTTTATATATTTATGATATTTGTTTATTAATTTTATTATAATATTTTTTTTTAGTTTTCAGAATTAATCGTGATTTGTAGACGTGTGCTGTCGAAAATGGTGTTTTTGAACGAATCCAGCAGTTCGACTGCGAATTACGAGTTTTGCAACGTTAGCTCTCTTCGCTCAGTCTCAGTTGCCGAGGGAATAGCTTGTACAATCTCAATCTTCACGATAGTCGAAAACCTGGTTATTCTGCTTGCCATAATAAAGGGACCGGCAAGTTTACGAAAGCCGCCATATTGGTTTATAGCTAGTCTAGCATGTGCGGATCTTTTGTCGGGTTTGGAGGTGATTATCGCCATCTTTGTGCCCGTTGGTTCTTCTCCGCTGTCAAGGGTAGCTTTGAAGGTAAAAAACGATGTTTTGGTGTGGTTGGTTAGCTTATATGTTAGCGCATGAGACTGGCAACCGAAAAGTGATGGGTTCAAAACCAGCCCGCTGTATAGTTAGTTGATTGTGTTATTTTTAAAGTTATGAGTTGTGGCGACTTGAAACCAGTGGATTTATCGGTTGAACAAAAATTGACTATTGTATGAAGTAATCTGATGGTTAATAAATTGCCCGTGTGGTATCTACATGGGGGATTCCCCACGGTTATCGCCGGATTACTGGTTCCGACAGTCCAGTGCTATTATATTGTTTTAAATGCATTACTTATTTTAGTACAACCCACTAGAATACTTTGGATTGGACCAATGCACACAACCTTATAAGCTAACCAAAAATACGGTCGACTGGCAAACAGCTGATTTCGAATCTAAATCTTACGGTTGGTGACTGGCGCAAATTCACACTGACGAAGCAAAAACGCTTTAATCATGACATTACAAAATTTCCTGGCGGAAAGCCCAAATTTGTATGTGACGTCACTATTGTGTACATTGTAGCATTGCGTAACTATAGTGTGATTATGATGTCACAGGAAAAGAAATGCGCTTAGTCATACATCAGCAAATTAGGATTCGTCAGTGAAAACCCGGCAATACGATTACACGTGAACGGTGGCGTGGCCGAATGCTTACCGCGTCAGATTCAAAAGTTATTCATGTTTATCCCCGTGAATGGAAAAACGCAATGACAATGTCCGTTAATTGCCAACCCAATGGACACAATCGGCTAGCTACCAGTTTCGAACATGCAACCCTTCGGCTGAAAGGCGTCGCACTAACCAACCAGAACATGCGACACTTCGGCTGAAAGGCGTCGCACAAACCAACCAAGCTAATCGGGAAGATATAATGTAATTGAGAACATGTAAAATGACGACCCTTGCATGGGTGGAAACCCTAGTCAAATAGACAAAGACAACAAAAATTGTTTTAAACAATATTGACATCACGTTTATCGCAGGGACTTGCGGTGGTCACGTTTATAGCGTCAATCAACAGTTTGTTACTTGTCTCGTTCGATCGATACCTCCGCATAGCTGACCACGCCAACTACAGCCGGATATTAACCCGGAAGTGGATCCTGCTCCTGATCGCCATCTCGTGGTTGATATCATTCGTCATGTTCCTGGTGATCCCCTTGGTTGGATGGTCGTGCCATGACCGGTTCTGCTGTCGGGAAAACGGTTGGTTTCCTCATTATTTTGGTGGGAGGGGGTTGTTGAGGGGTTAAACAATGTAATCGTCGGGGAAATTATGACCACAGTCGAGTTGCTGGAGATATTGCAGTGTGTGGGTAACCAGACATGACGTTTGATTTGAACGAATTATTAGATACCACTGGGTTGGAGCAATGTAAACTGGCTTGCTCAAGTGCATAGTAATACACCTCGTGCCCATAGTCAAGCACAGTAATACACTTCACGCCCACAGTCGAGCACAGTAATACACCTCGTGCCCACAATCGAGCACAGTAATACACCTCATGCCCACAGTCGAGCACAGTAATACACCTCATGTTCACAGTCCAGCTGCTAGAGTTATTACACTTTGTGGATAATAAGAGATGACTTTAGTGTCATGTAGGGACAAAACTCATAAATATTATGTCCATTCTCACCAACCCTCTCGCTTTTCATAGAAGCGTTGTGTGGATAATTAGTAAAACTCTAAGTTAGCATGTAAACAACAGAAGATTCCAAGAACCTGATACATGCTTACTTACTTGTTACTCCGTGGAAGAGCTTCCGCTCTATCTTAGGCCGGGCAGCGTTGTTTAGACAGTTTCACATGGTAACTTTACATAATTTAATCGTTGCTAAGATTGTTGTCAAAACGTGGTATCTTGAGATTGTCAAATTATCTGATTACCCACACACTGTAATAGCTCCTGCAAGTTGACTGTGTGCATGAGGTGTATTACTGGGCTCGACTGTGGGCATGAGGTATATTACTGTGCTTGACTGTGGGCATGAGGTGTATTACTGGGCTCGACTGTGGGCATGAGGTATATTACTATGCACCTCGAGCAAGCCACTTTACATTGCTCCAACCCAGTGGTATCTAATAAATCTCCAAATTAAAAGTCATGTCTGATTACCCACACACTGTAATAGCTGCAGCAACTCGACTGTGAGCATGAGGTGTATTACTGTGCACCTGAGCAAGCCACTTTACATTGCTCCAAACCCACTAGTATCTAATGAGTCAACCAAATTGAAAGTCATGTCTAAATATATGTACACACTGTATCGTAATAGCTCCAGAAAACTTGTCCGACATAAACAGTTGAATTGTGCCGCCCATCATTACAATAAAAGGAAATTTCATCACAACAACCTTCGTCGATCGGACTGTGCTCGTGTTACGTCACATTCTGTTATAATAATCCTCATGATTAGTTAACAAAGCCCATTGTTCACCCAGGTTTGTGCATCTGCAAAGACATCGCGTCAAGTTGCAACCAATGTTCCCAATCCTTCGTTCCATTCACCAAGTCCTACATTCTGGCCGGCGTCGTGTATTTCCTGATTTCTGTGGCGCTTATGACCGGCTTCTATGCCGCGCTTTTCCGCATTGTGAAAGAGAAAACCTTCGACAGACCCAAGTCTTATAGCTGCGAGCCGAAATTCAAGGTAATTATCATATTGTAGGGTTTATACACGGTTATCATCGAATAACTCGTACCCACAGTCGAGTTGGTTGGTTTGGTCATTTATATCCTGGTGGATGGGAATCCATATTGAAGGATTTATCCACGGTTCATGTTTATCCTCATTATTACATATACCTTGTACCCATAGTCGAGTTAATTTTTATACTTTGGCGAAAACGATGACATTGTTATGTTATTTTGTTAAATTCTGTGTTCAATTAGCGTACGCCATATTCCTGGGCAAGACACTATAAATCATTCGCGGCTGGTTTTGAATCCAAAAACTTTCAGTTGTAAAAACGACGCGCTAACGTACGAGGTAACCGGGAAATGTAACTTCATTGGTCTTATGTGTTGTAACACGTCACAACAGCAACGTAAGCACGAACACACAAATTCAGGAAAACTTAAATTTCAATAAAACGCGTTTTGACTGCCTGGTCGCCATTTTACGTATGGTGCAGCAAGTTGCCGGTGACACGGCTACAAATATTTAACCAGGCATGTACCGGACATCATCGCCGTGTATAGTGCAATGGCAGTCGTAATAAAAAAAATATTAGAGATCGTCTAGTCGTACGGCTATTATAGTGTGTTTAATATACGAAACGCCATTTCAATGATCCACTGGCATTGCTTAATTTCCTGCGCGTGGGAAAGTGGACGTAGTGAGATTCGAACCCAAACCCCCGTCTTTAAAAGTTTTCATTTAATAAATTTAAACGTAAGGTCGTCGTGGCCAATTATCTGCAATACGCGGTTAAATTTGACGCCTGTGCGCCAGTCGTGCAGGTGTGCTGGTGCTATGGGAGACATGTCGTGTCTAGATTACCTCTTGTATCGACACGATTCGGAAGCCAGGACGTAGCGCACGATCCTGTTGTGGCCATTATGAGGAAATGCGTCACGTATTACATCCTATCGCAGTGCTACTTCCGCCTATAGAATGCACCAAGTGGTTTAATCTGAAAGTAACATCACACTTTCGTGCTTTGACTGAACTTACGACGGTTTGAATCAACGTGTATCGGCCAGTACAACTATACTCATTTCTTGTTTTTTTCTCGGCGCTTTGTAGTTTTGTACGGTCGTGTGGCCGAATGGTTAACGCTACCAATACAAATTACGACTTCCATACATAAATAGTCTTGACGTCAAGCATATCATTGCTTCGAAACCTAACCTACAGTGGGATGAATGTTGTACGTTTTAGTAGGTTTTGTTGTTGATTTCTGGTTGTTGTTTTTAGTTTGTAGTTGTTGTTGTTACATAGAACTGATAGTTCAGTAAAGCGAAAGTCGCCTTCTACGAATCGAAGTCGACGCGATTGCCTAAAATTGTATTCTATTACCATAGTGATGTAAGAGAGAATACCTATGTTTATCCTGGTGGTAGAACTTAATACACACATAACACACTGTGGTGGGCGCGAGGTGATCTGGCGATTGCCCGTATGTTAACCTCCTTGGTTTTCCAATCACTGGGTCAAACATGAATATCTTATCCTACAATCGACTTGCAAAAAAAGGACTAGCAAACTGTTGGTTTCGATCACATAACCATCCGGCTATCTGTCCCGCTACCACTGAGCCCGGACAATTATTCCATCCCACAGCTCACAAGCAATCTATCCCAGAAACGGGAACTCGATCTGGCCAAGACGTTGGTGATAACGCTGGGAGTCTTCGTCATATGCTGGCTACCTGCTGTGGCACTCTTTATCGCTGACGCGTTTATTACAACTCCCAACAAGATGCTAAAGCGAGGTAAGCGACACGGATGGTTTTTAATTGATCGGTGTTTTTCTTTCAAAATAAGTTGAACGGGTAGATGATATACTTACCTAAATAACCGGTGGGGTTGCAGTGCTTGAAATAAATGAATGGAAAGTGCTTGAAATAAAGATTGAAAAGACATTCATTATAGCACGTGAAATCATCAGATCCCTACATAGATTATCCATGATTTTTCCTCTCTTGCTTGTGAAAGCGAAAATTATGGGAGTTATCACACGAGTAATCGTTTGATTACTTCGTGCTCGTATACCTATATACCGTCGGGCTACCCGAGCTATAGAAACGTGTTTTGTGTGATTGTTACGTTCCTACAGTGACGCTGCTGTTGTTTTGCATCGCCACCGTATTCCAATATTTCCTCTGCTTTACCTGTTGTTGAAGATTGGTTGTTTGACCGAATGGTCAACACCACCAATGTCCAATTCATATACCAATTTCCTTTTAAAAAACGCTCTTAGTGACGAGCTTGTAAAAGGTTCGAAAATCAGCTCGAAAAAAACCTGTCGTTGAAGGCGGAAATATAGCTAAGAAAACTCTGCAGTTATTGCTTCACGAATATCCCCTCCACAGTATTCGATTATGCGCTGGTTCCTACCGTCATCAACTCCCTTCTCAACCCCATCATCTACTCTGTGCGACTACCGAGGATGCGACAGACTGCCAAGCAGATACTCATGTGCCATATCTTCAAAGGCTCCATGTGAGTATTGGTGCTGGTCATATGTTTTCACTTATGTCACTGGGTTGGAGCAATGTAAAGTGGCTTGCTCAGATGCATAGTAATACACCTGGTGCCGACAGTCCAGCACAGTAATACACCTCATGTCCACAGTCGAGCACAGTAATACACCTCATGCCCACAGTCGAGCACAGTAATACACCTCATGCTCACAGTCGAGCACAGTAAGACACCTTATGCCCACGGTCGAGCACAGTAATACCCCTCATGCCCACAGTTAAGCACAATGATACACCTCATGCTCACAGTCGAGTTGCTGGACCTATTACATTGTCAATTTGGACGACTCATTAGATACCACTGGGTTGGAGCAATGTAAAGTGGCTTGCTCAGGTGAACACAATAACTAATCGAGCATGTTGTGTAATTCATTCAAACAATAAGGTTATTACGTAACAATACGCTTTGTCGACGCAGTGGCCGGAGATCGTGGTCGTCATCTACGTCATTGAATCGCTCCACGCGTCGGAAAACACCCGTTCCTAGCAGAGGGAGACTCCCGTCATCGAGAACCAGCTTCCCCAGCGATAAACCGAGTGGTTAACTTTGGACTCTGCTTTTTTACGCCACCGAGTGGTTAGTGTTTGACACTGCCTTTTCTACGCCACCGAGTGGTTAGCATTGGACTATGCCGATCACGATGGCCATTGAGTAGTCAGCATTAGATGATGTTTTTTACGACACCACTGCCCAATTATGGTTACAACCTGTGAATCAACATTCTAAAAAAGAGTCTTGTATTAAGAGAGTAGCGAGTAATATTGAATATTGTGTCCAAATGTGTTAACACAAGTAATGTGAAAGTTCAAACAAAAGAACAACAAATGTTATTACGACTGCCTGCTTGTACTCTTTTATTAAACTGTGATAACACTTAATGGAACGAAAGTGCTTTTAACATGACAGCTGAACTAGCAATACTTTTAAACATAGATTTGGCAGACAACCAGCAATACAACGCTTTCAAATGTGTTGCATACAAATTTGGGCATATTTTGAACCCTACAATATTCTTTTAAACTGCGATGTGCAGTTTTGTTGCATTTTTCCTGTTTCTGCCAGTGTATTGTTACCGTGACCGTTTTTTCACCTGGCATTCTTGGAATAAACACCAAATCATTAGTACAAGTGATTTCGACAGGTATTATTGCAACCAGACCAATACAGCTCTTGAATTGACACAAACGGAAGGTTTTCGTGTCCTATTTGTCAAATTCTGGCGCGAAAATGTAATCTTGGAGCGATACCACGCCACTCAAAAGTAATTTTTCTGTATAATGTGGTGTCGTTTACCTAAGATACTTAATTATACAATTCACAATATGAATCACAACCTACTACTATATATAGACAGTAAATTCAAGAGAACACAGATATATTTTAGACGATTTTCTCCAAAAACTGTCAAATGGTCTATGAAAGGTGCAAACCGAAACGAATGTACACTAGAAAGAATGTTGTACTAATGTTACAATTGCAGGATAATTACATGTAAATTACACAATAATGAGCATCCATTGACCGTCATAATGACCTTTTTATTCACGGTCATAATGGCCTTTGTGTGGCCCACAACTCAAAGAATTTGCTATGACGAAGTTGCTTACGTGCTATTTCTCAGTTGTTTTCAACGGAAACCTCCAAAATGGCTTATCTCGCAATATCCTATTGTAATGCATATGATTCATAGTTTGGACCGTGGGTCCACACATGTTGAACTATTAGACTCCAAATAGATTTACGGAGTCAAATAAACAACATTTGATGACCAAATATGGCGGGCGTACGAATTGCTTGTCGCGACTGGTTTGCTGGCGATTTTACATGCTTCTCTGTACGGTTTATTACTCTGTTATTTTATACCCATGGGCGGGGCAACAAGGTACGTTGTAACACGGCGATTCGTAATTTACCTCGTGCCCACAGTCGGGTTGTCTGCGCGAGCAAGACGTGTTCATTATTTTAAAATTCTATAATTTTGATAGGCCCGGTTATATTTACTATAAAATAAAGACGGCGACCAATAAGTTACATTTAACATAAACATTTACGAAGTAATGGTCAGGATGGTTTAGGTTTAGGGTAATCAAAATTCAATTTAAATCTTGCCCGGCCGGTGTTAGGCCTATATTGCGTGTCCAAAAGTGGTTTTGGGAATCGCCTTTCAGTCGAAGGGTTGCGGGTAAGAAACTGGTCGCGAGCTAGTCGGTTGTGTCCTTGGGCAAGGCACTTATCGGACATTGCCTGAACCCAGCGAAATATTGGGTTCTACCAAATTGAAGGAACGGGTGAATCATACACAACACGCTGCAACAGCTCCGGTAACCCGACGGTGGCCGCGAGGTGATCTGACGAATCCCTGTTTGAAAACCCCCTTGGTTTTCCCATTTATGTTTGAAACTCTCTTTACCGGGATAGTTTTCGAAGTACCGATGGGCTAGTCACCAAGACCGTTTTTAAATTCGGTATATATATATATATCAGTCCAGTTCACCGAACGGTCACATCGCCGTGCATCTTTGGACTTCGATCCAGGAAGGCGATGCTGGTAGTTTGTACAACGACATCGATGGTGGTTTATAGACAATCGAAAGCTCGTTGGTTTAAAACAGGGATGGGCAACTTCTCTAGTCAGCAGGCCAAATGTGGGAAAATATAGTTCTTGGTGGGCCGGATTATTACATGAATAGTATTCAATGTCTTAATTACAGGGTATGGTTAGATACAGTCTGAGGGCCCGTCAAAATCAATTTACGTATGTTGGCCATGCTACAAGCCGGTCAAAATCCCTTTACGAACTGGACCCGCCCGAGGACCGTATGTTACCGACGCCTGGTTTAAAACCATCCGCTGGCTAAACGGTGGTGTCCTTCAGTAACGAGATAGTTCATGTGAAAACGCTCCCTTACGTATTGGGGAAATAATCTGATGATTGCCCGTGTGGTAACGCTCCCTTACGTATTAGCGAGGTAATCTGACGATTGCCCGTGTGGTAACGCTCCCTTACGTATTAGTGAGGTAATTGGACGATTGCCGGCGTGATAACGTTTTCTTCCCTAACTACATCTTCTACAAAGTAATGGTTCATCCCAATAGCTGATACTTTAATCGGGCGGGGGTTCAAATGTAGCCTATATAACTAAAACTTCAGTATCGTATAAATAAGGAAAATTTTAAATAAACTAAGAATTTGGAAATACGTTAAAAAATTATAAATATCTTAATAACTGTCGTTTTGCCGTCTTTTATCTGTTTTCGATTCATGTTTATAGCTCAGTGGTAGAGCATTTGACTGCAGATCGAGAGGACCCTGGTTCAAATCCGGGTGTCCCCTGTATTTAAATTGTTGACGACGATTGCCCGTGTGTTAACCCCCTAGGTGTTCCCATTCACGGGGATAAACATGAATATCCTATCCTACCCTAACCTATGTTTGCATAAAAACAAGTCATGTTGCATGTTTTCATTGTGGAAACAAAAAATTAATTAAAGATCTGAAATTTGATTTATTCGAAATGGTGTTTCTATGAGCATGCTTCTATGGTTACAAGTTACGCGAAGTCGCCGCAAATTTCTTCTTTGACCCCCTTTCCCGTGTTTTGTTTTGTTATATTGTTTGTACTCTCCAATACTTCGGGGGCATGACTCTTTAACCGGCAAAAGTTGATCGGTTAAAGGTAATTTCCCAAAATGTCCGAAGAAATAGAAAACGCCTCAGCGCAAAGCGATTTCGAGTCAGAAAGCTCCCGTACGTCAAGCGAGGCCGACCACGAATATGAGGTGAAATCTAACACTTCTATCGCTGAATCGCAAAGCCGGGAGAGTTTGCCGGAATCTGCAGATGAAAAACCAAAAGAAGAAAACTATGCAGCAAATTTGTAAGAGTGTATATATTAACCGAAACATTTGGGCTGAACATGGTATTTTTACAAAGATTAGCAATTCTTCCGTGTGCGATTTCCATACTTCTCATACCAGTGATCAGTAGCCACTAATAATGAATAATGAAGTTTACATGTTTGCAATACAATCTCTTATGCACATGTTTCACTGATCCAATCCTTAGATTATTCAAATTATAATAAGATGCTGTGTATCATTTATTTTAAGTTTTAATATTCTTGCACATGCACTTACAATGTCTATTGTTACAAATTAAAGAGTATTATGATAATTAAGTATGACAAGGTCTACAAATTAAGCCTTAGGCGTGATCATATATGTGTGACAAATTATAAATAAGTGAAACGAGGGTTGTTTTGCGCAGGGACGGAGACCAAACGGAGAATTCATCGCTCACGGTGGAGAATATGAAACGTTATGAAGAAGAAACTGGGAGTTTGGGGGTTGAGGAGCTGATGTCCCGAGTTGCAGGTTTCATAACTTTGCAGCGTTTATTTGTATGTGGGCGGGGTGCTGAGTTGTTTATTTGAATAGTTTCTCAGTATTTCTGCTTTTTGAGATTATGGTTTAATATTTTCATGTTTTATCCCTGTGGGTTAGTGCCAAATGCGTTATCATATCAGCAATCATCATAAGAATACCTTGTGATTGCCATCTGGTTACAGAGCTATTGCAGTGTGTTGTATACGATGTAGAATGTTGACATTACTTTCATTTTTATTTGACCATTGATTCACTGAATCCAGGCAAACATTTTGTTACCTTTACAGCCATTAATTTCAACATTATATCACCATTGTGTATATAATACAAAGGTTATGTCTCTTTTACCTAGGCTGTGAGCATTAACTGCTCTACCAATAAGCCAAATTTATCCTATCCTTGAGAATATAAATAACTATTCCCTTCAACTAAGTTGTTGTTATCGTTCCAGAAGATGGAGAAACTGAGCTGAACAAGGAAGCAATGTACGCCAGGTGAGCCAAGATGTGGGTTGTACTTCGTAACATTGTGTTTTTATGTTTGATGCACAACGGTCTTTGGTGGAAGTGCTGAGCAAGCCACTTTACATTGCTCTAACCCAGTGGTATCTAACGAGGCGTTGAAATTAAAAGTCATATGAGATCCACACTCTGTAATAGTTCCAGCAACTCGACTGTGGCCATGCAGTGTATTAATGTGCACCTGAGCAAGCCACTTCACATTGCTCCAACCCAGTGGTATCTAACGAGGCGTTGAAATTAAAAGTCATATCAGATTATCTACACTCTGTAATAGTTCCAGCAACTCGACTGGGGGCATGCAGTGTATTACTGTGCACCTGAGCAAGCCACTTCACATTGCTTCAACCCAGTGGTATCTAATGAGCTGTTGAAATTAAAAGCCATATCAGATTATTCACACTCTGTAATAGTTCTAGCAATTCGACTGTGAGCATTAGGTGTAAGTGTATTACTGTGCACCTTAGCAAGCCACTTTACATTGCTCCAACCCAGTGGTATCTAATGAGTCGTCCAAATTAAAAGTCATGTCTGACCACCCACCAGGATATAAATGACCAAACCAACCAACTCGACTGTGGGCACGAGTTATCCGCCAATAACCGAGAATAAATCCTTCAATACAAATTCCCAACCACCAGGATAACCAACCCAACCTATGCAGACACGGAAATCCCAAAACCACAGTTGTGAGTTACGGTCAGAAACTTAACGGCGATGAGTTCGTGGCAGTTTCCATTGAAATGCAAACCGATGAAAGTTGGCTTCTCCAGTCCCATGTTCCAATTCAAACAGGTTTCTATTTGTTTGCATCATAATGTGTTTATTGTGGCATATTGACTATTATTGATTTAAGCTTATATGAGAAAATATATGGAAGATTCTACTTTCACAATGCTCTATTAAGGGCATGATGATCATGGGTATTCCTTATATTGGGTGGCCAGAGGTTATTAACATGTTAGCCCTTTTGTTGGAAAGTAAGTTTAATCAGTCAAAAGGGCCGATCTGGTAGTTAAATTATTTTCTTTTTATGTTTTGGTTGTTTATATACTCTGTACAGTACAGGACCAAGCAATTGCATTCCAGGAATGTTTTAACCTTAAATTTACCCACATATTTAATCCTCTCACACCCCCTCTTACCCCATATTACCCTTTCTCACATTATCTTACCCCCTTTAACCACCTTTCACCCCCTCCCATTCCATCTTAACCCATCATCCCAGTCCCCCACTGTAACCCCCATCTTACTCCCTTTTACCCAATCCCACCCTATCACCCCCATTCACCCTACTTACCCCCCCCCCAGTAACACCATCAGCACGCTCACCCGAACACACCACTGAGGAAATCATCCACATCAAACCCACCATCAGTGCATCGGAGTACTCGACCACTGAGTTCGCCGATGACTCGAATGACGAGTTGATCTCTGAGCATCATATGTGAGTTGTGGTACTTCAATTGATATATTCATGGTGGGGTTAGATATGTTTATCCTCTGAGTTGGTAAAACGCAAAGGGTGTTATCACATAGGCAATCGTCAGATTACCTTACAAGTACATAAGGGACATTATCAAACGGACAATCATCAGATTAAGATACGTAAGTGGTACTAGCAAATGTGGTATTGTAGGATTTACTCATGTCCACCATTGCGTTACGGCAGCTATTGCGATGTGTATGATTAAACAGTAGTGTGTTCCTATTGTTTTATACTAATGGATCTACTGGATCCCGGCTGTAACCATGATTTAATTTTCGATGAGTTTCGATCTCAAAACCTTTCGCTAAAAGTCTTAGATCTAAATGATTAAGATATACTGCTGATCAATGCATGCATGGATAGGCCAAGTGGTGGGATGACGGCAACTGTAATAACCCAGTAAATCGTCAAATCACCTTGTGCACACAGTCAGGTTGCTAAAGCAATTGTTGTGTGTTAAATTATCTGGCTTTATTTTAATTTTAAACAAATGATTTAAATCCACTAATTGATTCAACAATAACTATAGAGAATTCCATCATATCAGTAACATTTCAAACATGGATTATGAACAAATTGATTATGTTCCTAGGAAAGTAACCGAGGATTCCAAGTCACCACCTTCAGACTTTAATACCAATGAGAACCCTGTTGCAGAGGTCAGTTTGATTTGTATTTGGGTTGGGGCAACGTAATTCTCTTTTAGGGATATTCATGTTTATTTCTGTGAATGGGAAAACTAATGGGGTTAACACACGGGTAATCGTCAGATAGGGACACAACCGACTAGTTAGCGACCAGTTTTGCACCTGCATCCTTTCGGTTGAAAGGCGTCACACTGAACCACCAGACTAACTGGTGGGACAATGCTGTTGTGAGGTTGTGAGGTAGGTGATTTCACAATTCTCCAGAACACTTTGTAAACCTCGCAAGTTCAGATTCTAAGTGATAGCTTACCAGATCTTCAATCAGAAGTTGCTGGGATTAAAATCAATCACCAGCTTATCAGTTATTCGTTAAGCTAGCAGTTAGTGGATGTAATTGAAACTGGTAGTTTGAGTTCTATTAGAACTGAAGTAACATCTCAATCATACACACCACACTGCAATGGCTCCGGTAACCCGGCGGTGGGCGCGAGGGGATCTGACGATTGCCCATGTATAAACCCCCTTGGTTTTCCCATTTACAGTGATAAACATATTTTACATGTTTTAACACACCCTATATCTCCACTAACCCAACTGTGGGCATAATAATGTATAACAACGATAATATCCTATACATTATTCCACCCTCATGGGTAATCAGGATCCCATCAATGCAAAAACACCCATAATACTCACAGATTCATCTGGATGATAACTTCACGGAGGACTCAATGTCAGAGACGGTGTCCAGTGTAGGAGCTCCATTTATTCTTCAATACAAACCTGAATCAAAGTCCGTCAAGTTCGACTATGATAATATTCAGGTTGGTTTTCGGTAATGTGATAACCTCACCTATCCTCACCTCCATTTTCCCATCTACGAGAAAAACATTGCAATAAATTTAGACTTTATTAAAGTTGCAATAAATTTAGACTTTATTAAAGTTGCAATAAATTGAGACTTTATTAAAGTATTAAAGCAAACTTACAACTTGAGTCGGAGCTGTAACACAAACAAAACTAAGCAATATAGAGACTCACAAGAAAAACTTTTAATGTAATAAATACTAAGTAAAGGCCAAGTCACCAAGTAATGAACTGAATTTAAACAATACAATCAAACAATGAAAACAATTGTGTGCTCAATTGCTTAAGGCACACTCATGATAGATTAAGCACTTAAAACAAAAAGTATTAGAATACCATTTCAAATATCAGTACCTACCTTGTATCATCCAAATCTCTTATGTTGGGATATTCATGTTTATCCCTGTGAATGGGAAAACCAAGGGGTTTAACACACGGGCAATCGTCAGATCACCTCACGCCCACCGTCGGGTTACCGGAGCTATTGCATTGTGTTGTATATGATAGACACGATCCTTCAATTTGATAGAACCCATTAGTCTGCTGGGTTCAGGCAATGTCCGTATAAAGTGCCTTGCCCAAGCACATACCCAACTAGCTAGCGACCAGTTTCGAACCTGCAAACATTCAGCCAAAATGCGAAGCAGTAACTAAGCAAATCAGTCGGATGTTGCTCATGATGAGGATGATGTCTCCCCAGGAGGAGCAGCAGGATGTTGTGGAGTGGGACACAATGGAGCCGGATCAGCACGAGTATTACCAAGGTCTCCTCAATGAGGCGGCAGATGAGAGGATCAAGATGATGAAGGGGAACAAACAATCGGAGATGATCGATATCGAACCTCATGCTGCGTATGGCACTCAGCAGGTACCTTGTGCTCGCAGTCGAGTTGCTGGAGCTATTACAGTGTGTGGATTATCAGACATGACTTTCAATTTGGACGACTCATTAGATACCACTGGGTTGGAGCAATGTAGAGTGGCTTGCTTAGGTGCACAGTAATACACCTCATGCCCACAGTTGAGTTGCTGAAGCTATTACAGTGTGTGGATGGTTGGTTCATTTATATCCTCGTGGGTGGGAAGCCCAG
>CH003196.1:668614-702495 GCA_000149265.1 Ciona savignyi
TTGAGGAATATATCCCTAAGGTGAGCGTGGATCGTTGAGCATGCAAAACTTATAACAATATTTCCATATAAAATAGATTGCAAATTTATAAATAGAACAAATAGATTGGTGGGTTACAGTGGCAGATTCGAAACCAGTCGCTAGCTAGTCGGTCATGTCTTTTGGTAAGTCACTTTGAGAATAGACCACTGGGTCCACCTAAATTGAAGCAATGTCTTATCATACACAATATACTGTAACATCCCTGGAAACTCTAGCTAGATGTTGGTTGTGTCCTTATGCACTTAGCACACCTGACCTTACTAATGTATAGAATCGATACATTAAAAACGTCTTTAAATAATTACCTTTTCACGATTAATGAACTCCCAAAGCAATTAGCAGACATCATTTAACCAATGTATTAAACAATAACATTAAAAAAATTTAAAATTAAAAAAATTCCCCACCCCCCCCAAATAGATTTTGTGTTTTTCTTGAGTTATAAACATTGGCCAAGCAAGTATGACTCAGCAGAGTTTAACTATTGAAAATTTGCAATTCATCACAAAATGATAATACACAAAATTAACTCAACCCCCCCCCACAGTTCATCGATGGTTTTAAGAAACTCTACGACAACAACCTTCTCACTGAGTTGAACACGTTCCACTACTCCCACTCCTTCGACGTCGTCGTGCTCTCCCGTGCAACGCGTGCAATATCCGGCGCCGAGGTAAACAACACGATCGGGAACACGGTGGAGCCGACGGGGGAGAATTACGCGGCGACGCTCAACATCACGATCTGGTTCTCCGTCTTCTTCGCGCTAGCGGTGTTCGTGGCTACTTATCTCATCTGCGTCATGGACCCTGGGAGTGATAGCTTGATATACAGGATGACTTCGCAGCGAATCAAGAATGAATAGATATGGAGGGAGGGATGTGTGGTGAATTAATATGAATTTTGAAGACATTAAACGTTAGGCATCCGCACAGTTTATATGTCTATCAGTGGATAAATATGAATTTGCAGAAATTTAACTTTTTTTTAGGCAGGATCTCATACAATTGAACTTTAACAAACATATGTTTGTTTTATCCTTAAAACCCACATATGTGAAATAAACATTTGTATGATGGTATGCTAATATGGGTCCGTATTCTGTTCTAATGTTGCAATCTTCCACACAGATAGTCAAATTAGGGATTTATGAGTAAATACATTTGGTATGGATATCATACTACCATGTCAATATGCGTTTTTGCGACTATTAAACATCAAATAATGAGAAACAATATATTTCATGCATGGAACAACAATAATTTTAAATACTTATCACTTAAAATTTCTTACAATTAGATATTCCATGTAAGTTGTTGTTTATATATGCGACATTCTTATTACGGTGTGTACCTTATCAATTTAAATAACTTTACTCTGTGGTTTAAAAAGATGCTAACAAATGTATAGCTGTATTGTCCACCAAATGTATGTTATTTATTACCATTGGGTTTGCTATTGTTTTTAGCACCACTTCATAAACATATTCATTCTATGGTAAACCTCTAAAAAACAATCTTAATAGTAAATCGACTTTTTATTTACCAAAAATAAATGACTGGTACATATTTATTCCAAACCTTGTAATTAACAATAATTGCTACTCCTGTTCTGGTATATTATAGAAGAGAAATCTTTTCAATTGTCATAACAATACTAGTTATAACCACTCTAGTCCATAAGTTATTTTATTAAAAATAGTAACTATAGAGACACAATAATCTGTATCATTAGCAGCAATATTCAATTTATGCACGAAAATGGCAAGATTAACTGTGTTTACATGACAACTTTGGTTGAAAACCGAGCTTTATATAAATCCAATGTTTTCCTCCATTTTATATTTGGGTTTATAATGTAAAAACCAATGGTTTAACCATATTTGGAAACTTATGTTTTAAAGTGGTTTATATTCCAATGTCTTGATTATTTGTCTGTATTTTGCGGCAAAATTGATTGGGATGTCATTTTAACCTTGCGTCTACTCTTGGATTGATTGTTTGAAACTGCATTGCGTACTTTCCCACAAAATTATCTGTGCTCTCGTATCTTTAAATTATATTCTCTGAATTTGGTGTCAAATGTATTCGTTCTTGTGGACAGAATGCAACTATTGTGATGTCACTGTGTGCAATACAAGAATATATTCCATTCCATTGTCCCGATATATATACAATAGTTACAGAACCTTGATTGTAAGGGGGTGTTTGTGGATACTCGATGTTTAAAGCTTTGAATAGTTTTATTCTAAATTAAAACCACAAGTAAAAATATCGAAATGGTCAGCACAGGGGGTCTTTAGATACCTGTGGATAAAGCTGGCTTACCACCATCTAATAATTCCAATTTTAGCACAGCCCATTAATCCACCAAGTCTTTGCGATGTCCTCTTGATGACTTGTCCAAGGACAAAATTGTCAATGACTAGGCTGCTTGCAGACTGCTGACACTTTTACCGATCCAAAAGCCGTTGTCCCCACCCAAAAGTATAAATTGGACTCATCATACACGTTTCTCTATCAACTCAAATGTTAGTACAAGTCTACAAGATATCACATATTGGAGGATTTGGCTACTTTCAACTTGACAGAAGTATTGCAGAAGGTGCGTAATTTTTTTTTTACATGTTTCAAACCAATGATGCGTTCGTCACTAGACCGTTTTTGTATAGAGTCGGTATATAAATCGGTTGCGTTAACCATTCGGCCACACGATTATATAGCATGGTTTGTAGTTGTCGGAGGTATATGTGGTGTACGAAAGGACAATTCGTTCAATTTAAATTTTTATTTCAATCTCACAGCACCGTGCAGGAAAAGGTACTAAACTACAATCGCAATGTGGGCAAAGGTATAAAACTGAAATGCTCACTTGAGGATAAAGCATTTAATTTGCATTTATGTAGTGTAAGAGTGGTATAAAGAATATAGAAAGTGCAAGCGAAGTACAAAATTGACATGTAGTTAAATATCGAATGTTTGTAATCGTAAAATGTAAAAAACAAGGCGTTAAACCTGACTTCTCTTTAACATATAACGAATTTAAATTAAAAAATGTCCAGAACATAAAAGAGCAAGGTTCTTTTCCCCGTTTCTTCTATGAAAATAATGGTGTATGTTCTTGCTTTATATGAAGATGCAAAAATAGCTGATTTAAACTGTATAAAAGTCCAAATATCTCATGCTCTATGTTGGATTCCGAGCAATCTCGCCGCATTAAGTGCAGCGCTCTCATTAGCTTCATCCATGGTGAAAGTCCCTCGTATATTACTGCACACGACGAATGACTGGTTGGTGTCTCTGAGACATTCGCTTGACACAACGCAATCGTACATCGCTGGGACGTCAGCGTCAGGGACAATCTGTGTGGGGTTGGGTGTTACGGTAATTCCCTATGGGTGGGGCTTATATAAAGGGTTATAAAAATATGTATTGCAATCATCTATCAAATAGGATATTCACATCTAATATCTTTAAAAATTGTGAAAAAGTTATGAAACATGAAATTATCAGATTACTCCATGCCCACCATCGCGTTATTGGATCCATTATACTGTGTAGTTTTTGATTGAAATGTTTCTTTAGTTTTAGAATAATGTGATGTTTATAATGTGCTTTGTGCAAGAACACAACCTAATAACCAGCAGTTAAAAACCATTCAGCTGCCTTCAGACCTACGATGCTCATACTGATTGAGATATCTGGCCAGATAAATATAGTCTGCTACATATGGGTGGAAACGCAATTGGTGGTAATAGTTTAATTTGAGTGTATTAGATAGCTAGGCGCATGGTTATTATATTTTCTCGCAAATACGTAAAGAAGAGTTACCACACGGGTAATCGTAAGATTACCAATGCGAAAAGGGATGTTTTCATACATTACCAAGCAATAGCGCAACAGACCACAATAACATCACTTTAAACTCATCCACAAATATCTTACTTCTGTTGTATGATAGACGGCCGTATATCCCCATTCAGCTGCGTAATCCTCCAACTGACTCATGTACGTATTCTCATCACAGCACGGCTTCTCTGCTTCCACTCCAAGCTTCTCCAACATCAGTTGAGCGGCTGCTTCCACCGACATGTCGCGGGTCCGTTGGGGCTGGATGGGTTATTAGGGGTGAACACAGTGGGTTATCAGGGGTTATTAGTTGTTAAGGCATGAGATAATCATTTAATCCCCTTTTAGTCATTTAAAGTCATTCAATTAATTTAACTATTTAAACAAACAATTATTCCACTGGTTCAGCTGGTTTCAAACCTAGAACATTGCGTCAATATGACCTACCAAGCTATTCAGCCAGAAGGCAACCAACCTTACATCAAAAAACTTTATAACAAACATTGGGAAAGAGCTCAGATTCTTATTGGGACCACACAAAAGAGCTTAGAATCCTATTGGGACCACACAAAAGGGCTCAGATCCCCTATATTTCACATCTATACTACACACCCAATCACATTGTCACCCCACCTTACACTCCGTCTCCACAATATCCGCATAAAACACCCGTTCATCCAATTGTGTTGGGAGATCATCAGGTCCATTGCAATAAGATGGATGACTTGAATCGCTTAGCGCACTCCTGATATACGAGCGAACAGCACATTTGTAGATCTCATTGTTATTCAATACATTCTGTGTGATGGTGGTGTAGTAGAGGGGCAGAGTGGCACCATGTTGTAAACAATGTTCGTTCAGTTGTTCTGGGAATATTAAGATGAAAGAACTGAAAGGATAATTATTATTATTTAGAGCGCTGGGTATTGAAGAGGTATTATCATCAGTATTATGAGTATAGTATTATGGATATTATTATCACATTCGTCGCCCTTAGGCTAAAAGGTTGTGGAATTGAAATTGGTGGCAAGCTAGTCAGTTGTGTCCTTTAATATGTTCTGTGGATTTATGGGTTCTGCTAAATTAAAGAAATGTGTCTTACAACACACTGCAATACCACACTTTAATAACCCGAAAATGGGTACGAGGTAATCTGACTATTGTTATAATTTCCTGTCGTTTCCCATATCCTGGGGATAAACATGAACATTCTGAGATGCACAACTCACGTTTCACAGCAGTCATGTTGGGATGAGGGAACACATTGGCATCAGTGAGTGCAGTACACGCTGCCATGTCTTCTATATTGTTCGCAGACTTACAGGTTGATGAACTGCATTTCACCTGAGGTGCACACGTATATAGCTGAGGTGCACACGTATATAGCATTCTATGAGTTTCATTTCTATATATTCCCAGGATATCTGTCTAATTGTTTATTTGGTTCAACCCAGTGGTATCTAATAAGTCGTCCAAATTGAAAGTCATGTCTGATTATCCACACACTGTAATAGCTCTAGCAATTCAAATAAGCGCTATATGTGTGAAACTATGCACCTTAGAAAGCCATTTATGTTTTACTTTAATAATTACCCCACTAATCACACCTCTGTCCAAGAAAAATAGCGTTTGTACCTGCAAATAAACTTTCTGCCCATTCACTCCATCAGGTTGGGCCACAGAATAATTGTTGTAGAACTGCATGAAGGTAACATAGAGTTGTGATACTTCGAATGTGTGGTACATTGGCTTCTCTCTCTGCATCACCTCACAGTACGCGTTGAACAACTCTATCGGACTGCGAATTGACTTGGCGTTCTTCATTCCAAGCCAGACCATTGCCTGTGTATGTTAGAGTTGGTATGATACGACTGTGTATATTGAGAGGTGGCTTTATCTTGGTAAACCCAGTGGTATCTGATAAGGCGTCCAAATTGAAAGTAATGTCTGGTTATCCACACACTGTAATAGCTTCAGTAACTCGACTGGGGAATGTGTTGTATTACTGTGCACCTGAGCAAGCCATTTAACATTGCTCCAACCCAGTGGTATCTAATGAGTCAACCAAATTGAACATCATGTCTGATTACACACTGTAGTAACTCTAGCAACTCGACTGTTAGCATAAGGTGTATTACTGTGCACCTGAGCAAGCCATTTTACATTGCTCCAACCCAGTGGTATTTAATGAGTCGTCCAAATTAAAAGTCATGTCTGATTATCCACACACTGTAATATCTCCAGCAATTCGACTGTGGGCATGAGGTGTCTTATGATACCAGTGGATTAAACCTGGCTTCCCACCCACGAGGATATAAATGAACCAACCATCCACACACTGTAATAATTCCAGCAACTCGACTGTGGGCATGAGGTGTCCTACGATACCCGTGGATAAAGCCTGGCTTTCCACCCACGAGGATATAAATGAACCAACCATCCACACATTGTAATAGCTTCAGCAACTCGACTGTATCTAAGCATTGTGGGCATAAGTTGCTGTGATAATTCACCCTCAGGACACCCACCAACAACCACAGAAACACAAACAAACAAACCTCTGCAGCAGCTTTACACTTCGCCTCATGCGCACTTGGCTGGGGTTGGTCGGTGGAAATCGCAAAGTTTGACATGAAAGTCACTTCTGAGTGGAATTTGTTGTTTTCGTCGACTCTCACCTGGTATGTTGGACCTATGTTCCCCTCCTGTGGTGAATGAAGGGTTGGGTGGTTTTACCCACTGGGACAACATGATTCATTACAAATGATGCTACAAGTAATGCTTATGCACAGGATTACCTTATTACTTGACACTCATAGTCAAGCTGCTGGGGTTATAACGGCATGATAATATAATTTTAATAATTGATTAAACCTATTTTATTCACTTGATTTATGCAACAATGTTAAAAGGCTAGGCTAACAATGGATGCCAAAAAACTTATTTAAAACTATAATGAATAGCCTGACATAGGCATTGTGGCCAGTGTCTGCCAAAAGGTTTTTGGATCAAAACCAACCACAAGTTATTTCGCTATGTCCATATGGAAGGCACTTGGATTTCTTGTGGATTTGTGGTCTGAAATTTGTGTATCAATTATACACTACATAGTGCAATAACTCGTCGCGCAAGATTATCTAACTATTGCCCGTGTGATAACTATGATCATCCCGTTGTGCTTTCCCATTCCTTGGGATAAACAGAAGTTTGTAGCAATTGAGTAGGTACCGGTATAAAAATAATCTCATACAATCCACTTGCCAACCTGGCTTAACAGATATCGTTTCAAGAGATCCTGGTCTTGGGACAGAGGGGTTTCCCCCTCCCCCACTTCCTGCTTTCTTGTCTACACTCCCCTGGATCTTCCAATGCTGATTCTACACTCCCCTGGAATGTGAGTTTTAATGGCTATTTTACTTGGTTAAATGTATTCTGCACATGAAAACAAGGCTTTATTCACATACACTATTGTAAGAAGTCAAATTGCTGGAGCTATTACAGTATGTGGATGGTTGATTTACTTATATCCTCGTGGGTGAAAAGTCAGGCTTTATCCGTGGGTATCATAAGACACCTCATGACCACAGTCGAGTTGCTGGAGCTGTTACAGTGTGTGGATGGGTAGGTTCATTTATATCCTTGTGGGTGGGAAGCCAGGATTTATCCACGGGTATCGTAAGACACCTCACGCCCACAGTCGAGTTGCTGGAGCTGTTACAGTGTGTGGATGGTTGGTTCATTTATATCCTTGTGGGTGGGAAGCCAGGCTTTATCCACGGGTATCGTAAGACACCTCACGCCCACAGTCAAGTTACTGGAGCTATAACAGTATGTGGATGGTTGGTTCATTTATATCCTTGTGGGTGGGAAGCCAGGCTTTATCCACGGGTATCGTAAGACACCTCACGCCCACAGTCAAGTTACTGGAGCTATAACAGTATGTGGATGGTTGGTTCATTTATATCCTCGTGGGTGGGAAGCCAGGCTTTATCCACTGGTATCTTAAGACACCACATGCCCACAGTCGAGTTGCTTGAGCTATAACAGTATGTGGATGGTTGGTTCATTTATATCCTTGTGGGTGGGAAGCCAGGATTTATCCACGGGTATCGTAAGACACCTCACGCCCACAGTCGAGTTGCTGGAGCTATTACAGTGTGTGGATGGTTGGAAAAACAAAAAAACTTATGGTTGATCAACAGAAAACTTTATTCTTTGTAATGTTACGCTAAAAGTAAATTATTATTGCTTGTACCACATGTGGAATTACCAATATCTAACAATAATAATATCCTATCCACCCCTCATAGTCCATACACCTCTATGGAAGTTTCCGAGTATGAATCACTTCTTTGTTTCTTTAATTCCAACTCCCTTGTATCATATGAGCTCTTTCGCTTCATTCCTCTGGCTGGGTTACTACAGCAGGGACCAATTAAAGTGGGGCTGGATTGGGTGGGACTACACAGGGTGTGGTATGATGGGGTGGGACTATTTATAGTGGGGTATGATGAGATGGGACTTGCTGAGGTGGGGCTAGGTAGGGTGGGGTTGGATTGGGTGGGGCTAGGTGGGGTGTGGCTACACAGAGATGGACAGGATGATGAGTGTCTTGCTGCATATCTCAGTGGTTGAGGGCTTTGTAGGATATCTGTGGTCGATACAAGAATATTCATCAAATTGTTAAGTGGTTGAGAGGAAGTTGGTCATGGTGCTGGTAGGAAGGGGTTTGTGCGAAGGTGTAAGGAAAGAAACCAGCTGGCGATCCAGCACTTCCATTTTTTGGCTTTAGTCAAATTATATTTTTTATCTTACACATGAAATCACCCCAAAAACGTGTTGGTCGGTTTCCCTGGTTTCCACAGTTGTCCATGAGTGTATATATGAATATTTTATTCTAAATGAGAGGTAATCATGATGGGTATTGAACCAAGAACCATGCTTTTACAAACCAATTGTTCGGTATCGAATCTTAATCTATTAACATGGGTTTCTAATAAATCTTTTTTTATTTATTTATTTAAACAAAGGGCAAAACGACAGTCAATGTAGTGTAATCTAGTGGTTAAGTACGTCGCCTTTCAGCCGAAGGGTTGCAGGTACGAAACTGGTCGCTACTTAGTCATTTATGTCCTTGGGCAAGACACTTAACAGATATTGCTTTAACTCAGCGGGTTAATAGGTTCTACTAAATTGAAGGAATGTGTAACTCATACATAACACATTGCAATAGCACCGGTAACCCGACGGTGGGCACGAGTTGATCTGACGATTGCCTGTGTGTTAACCCCCTTGGTTTTCCCAATTATGGGGATAAACATAAATATCCTGTCCTATAATAATAATCTTATCATAGAATCGGAACTTCACTCCGTTAAAAAGCAAAAAAAAAAACAAGCTAGTATAAGATTGTGCAATATGACTGAAAGAGTTGGTAAATCATGGCCGTCATACAAGCCTAATACAAACCTGTGGTCATCCAAGATATGTGCTTGGGCGCTGTGTGGTCGTATATCCTGATGGGGTGGATGTCTTGGTAGATCAATCGGCCTGATGGCGTTGGGTGGAATGGTTTGCGCCTTTTTCGCTTTCGTGGCTTCCTTGGTGTTCTCTGCGCCAAGCTGGTTGAAGGGGACCCATGGGCTAACTGGGACCCATTGGCTAATGGGGACCCATTGATTAAAGGGGACCCATTGGTGAACACGTAGTTTTGCAAGATATTAACTTGGTTGTTCAATCTATCAACCTGGAACATGACAAACACGTTTATCACGTCATCAACAACATGGGATATTGGTGGAGCATTATAGGATAGGATGTGGATATGTAGTATTCCATTAGGAAACGGAAAAACTTACTGGGCTTTATCAGGCGTGTAATTGTCAGATTACCTCATGCCAACAATCAGGTTATCGGAAGCTATTCCACTGTGTTGTATATGATAAGATTTTTTAATAGTTTAAATTTAACTCATTTATTCAATGCATTCAGGCGATGTCTAACTCAGAGTCACAACCCACTAGCCCTAATATGGTTTTGATATACCAACCGTTCGGATGACAGTCCACTTACTGCACTAACTAGCCGAACTTTTTACCTGGGATTCTAACCTTCCAATATGGTCATTTGCGTCAAGTTTAAATCGCCTGTTGTCATCAGCTAACGTGGTGATACTCGTTCCAATATCGACTATTTCCTGCGCAATTTGATCACGAGGCGACGAAAATATTCTTTGTAGCGCCGTTTCAATATCCTGGGAATAATAATTGATGTTTGGAAAGCGATAGGATATTATAGTTGATCGTGGTGGAAATTACAACAAAAGGGTGCGTTGAGTTACCTGTAATTACATATGTGTGGTATTTATGTGTGTTGTAGTTACCTGTGTGTTGTAGTTACCCATGTGTTGTAGTTACCTGTATGTTGTAGTTACCTGTGTGTTGTAGTAACCTGTGTGTTGTAGTTACCCGTGTGTGTTGTAGTTACCTGTGTGTTGCAGTTACCTGTGTGTTGTAGTTACCTGTGTGTTGTAGTTACCTGTGTGTTGTAGTTACCTGTGTGTTGTAGTTACCTGTGTGTTGTAGTTACCTGTGTGTTGTAGTTACCTGTGTGTTGTACCTACCTGTGTGTTGTAGTAACCTGTGTGTTGTAGTTACCCGTGTGTGTTGTGGTTACCTGTGTGTTGCAGTTACCTGTGTGTTGTAGTACCTGTGTGTTGTAGTTACCTGTGTGTTGTAGTTGGTTTCCAATTTATTTGTAGGGATCTGGAACTCGTGAAGGATGAACTGGAACGCCGAGTTTGTATCATTGATGAAATTCAATTTGCAACGTTTTAGCTGCGAACAAAACAATTTGTCTGCGATTTAACGATTTCGATTACATACACAGAACACTAAATAACATTTGGATGTGATATTCTTGTTTTATTTTTGTGTTTGCTAAAATATAGGGGTGCAAGTTGTCTCACCTCGCGCTCACCGTCGGGTTACATAAGATATTGCAGTTAGTTGTGTATGATTCACACATTTTTTTTTAATTTGGTAGAATCAATTAATTTATTGGGTTACGCTAGGATAGGATAGGATATTCATGTTTATCCCCGTGAATGGGAAAACCTAGGGGGTTATCACACGGGCAATCGTCAGATCACCACGCGCCTATCGTCGGGTTACCGGAGCTATTGCAGTGTGTTGTATATGATAGACACGTTCCTTCAATTTTGTAGAACCCATTAATCCGCTGGGTTCAGGCAATGTCCGTAAAGTGCCTTGCCCAAGGACACAACCGACTAGCTAGCGACCAGTTTCGCACCTCATGGATGTTCCTTACGTTCCTTTCAACAGCCATCTGTCTATCATTGGGTTTCGAATTATCAACCGCTTAGTCACCGGTCGATGAATTAACCGATTGACCAAACCAGTCACACCACACAGCAACATAATATAAGCGGAAAAATAATCGTCTAACCTCGGCAAAGCTGTTACACGTATCAGCAGTCTGTGGAAACTTGAGGGCACAACTTTTCAAAGTCTCATCGTTGAACAATGAATCTACGACGTCCAAGCAAGTCTGTAGTTGTGGCTCCGTGAACTCGGACATGGGGCTGTGCATTGCCATGTTTCTTGCCTGAGTGGGTGGGGTTGGTTAGTATAGGACCAGATATCCGGGTTATTGCCCCGGAAGTTGGAAATCGTAAGGAGCTGTTCTAACACGTACTATCTCTTGTTGTCTAGTGCTCATCAAATATCGTAGAAAGCTTTTATGGGCCTTTAATTTCAAATTTGTAAAAACAGAATTATTGCAAAACGAACAAAATATAAATAGTGACAGATATTTTTTGACATAAACGCAAGATATTTCGACTAGTTACCCCGCAAACACGGTCGGATTGGTGATACAGTTTTTGTTCAACCTATTTTAGCCGCCAGGTTTGGACAACGTCCGCTGGTGTCTTATTGCCTGAGGACACGACCAACTGGCGGTTCGTTTCGATTTGATAACCGCTCGGGTAACAAGTCATCGCACAATGATTAAGATAGCGTTATAGGTAAGAGCGTTCTACAGGCAGTATACGTGTTGGTGGATCGAAATAAGCGACGTGCTGGTCTTTGCGGTGTCCTTGGGCAAAACGCAACGACCGAAATGGATTAATGGAATATACTAAAACTGAAAGAAAATCTCAATCACAAACATAACACTTCAATTACTCTGGTACGTCGACGGTAAGCACGCGGTAATTTGACTACTGCCGGTGAAATCTGGTGATTGCCCGTGTGATAAATTCCCTGTATTTTTAATGGCCAGAGCTAAATATAATGTCCGGAGCGAAGATCGGACAGAACCCAATTCTTTTGACGACTACAAAATTAGCCACTAATAAGTCTGTACTCCCACTACTGTATTGGGTATTATTTTCCCTGTTTACCTTTAATATATTTCTAGCGATATTTATGTCCTCAATATGTCCTTCAAATGTGCGGCATCTGTAGATATAATTGAACACGGCGGACACATCAAACGATGCGCTGTCATTCTCCGATCCAGTCCTGAAACCCTGGGCCATGAACACCTGTCAATCAAATATGTGCTGTCTGCCATTCAAAATATGGGCTTGTCAATCAAAATACGCAGCTGTTAATCAAATATGTGGCTGTCAATCAAATATGTGGCTGCCATTCAAAATATGTGCCTGTCAATCAAAATACGCGCCTGTCAATCAAATATGTGATGTCTGCCATTCAAAATACGCAGCTGTCAATCAAATATGTGCAGTCTGCCATTCAAAATATGCAGCTGTCAATCAAATAGTGCCTGTCAATCAAAATCAGCACCTGTCAATCAAATACGTGGCTGTCAATTAAAATATGGGCCTGTCAATCAAATATGCGCCTGTCAATCGAAATATGCGCCTGTCAATCAAATATGCGCGGCTGTCAATCAAAATATGTGGCTGTCAATTAAAATATGCGCCTGTCAATCAAATATGTGGCTGTCAATCAAAATATGTGGCTGTCAATCAAATATGTGCTGTCTGCCATTCAAAATACGCTGTCTGCCATTCAAAAGATGGGGCTGTCAATCAAATATGTGGCTGTCAATTAAATATGTACTGTCTGCCATTCAAAATATAGGGCTGTCAATCAAATATGTGCTGTCTGCCATTCAAAATATGTGGCTGTCAATTAAATATGTACTGTCTGCCATTCAAAATATGGGCCTGTCAATCCAAATATGCGGCTGTCAATTAAATATGTGACTGTCAATCCAAATACGCGGCTGTCAATGAAATATGTGACTGTCAATCAAATATGTACTGTCTGCCATTTAAAATATGTGCCTGTCAATCAAAATACGCCGCTGTCAATTAAATATGTGACTTTCAATTAAATGTGTGCTGTCTGCCATTCAAAATATGTGCCTGTCAATCAAAATACGCCGCTGTCAATTAAATATGTGACTTTCAATTAAATATGTGGCTGTCTGCCATTCAAAATATGTGCCTGTCGATCAAAATATGCCTGTCAATCAAATATGTGCCTGTCAATCAAAATACACTGCTGTCAATGAAATATGGGCTGTCTGCCATTAAAAATATGTGGCTGTCAATCAAAATACGCCGCTGTCAATCAAATATGCGCCTGTCAATCAAATATATGCTGTCTGCCATTCAAAAAATGGGCCTGTCAATCAAAATACGCGGCTGCCATTCAAAATATGTGGCTGTCAATCAAATATGTGCTGTCTGTCATTCAAAATATGTAGCTGTCAATCAAAATAAGCGGCTGTCAATCAAATATATGCTGTCTGCCATTCAAAAAATGGGCCTGTCAATCAAAATACGCAGCTGCCAATCAAAATAAGCTGCTGTCAATCAAATATGTGCTGTCTGTCATTCAAAATATGTGCCTGTCAATTAAATACGCGCCTGTCAATCGAATGTGGCTGTCAATCAAATATGTGTTGTCTGTCATTTAAAATACGTGCCTGTCAATCAAATATGTGATGTGTTCCGTTCAAAATATGCGCCTGTCAATCAAATATGTGATGTGTTCCGTTCAAAATATGCGCCTGTCAATCAAATACGCGCCTGTCAATAAAAATATGCGCCTGTCAATCAAATATGTGGCTGTCAATTAAATATGTGTTGTCTGCCATTTAAAATATGTGGCTGTCAATCAAATATGCGCGGCTGTCAATCAAATACGCGCCTGTCAATCAAAATACGCAGCTGCCAATCAAAATAAGCTGCTGTCAATCAAATATGTGCTGTCTGTCATTCAAAATATGTGCCTGTCAATTAAATACGCGCCTGTCAATCGAATGTGGCTGTCAATCAAATATGGGCTGTCTGCCAATCAAAATATGTGCCTGTCAATCAAAATACACTGCTGTCAATGAAATATGGGCTGTCTGCCATGAAAAATATGTGGCTGTCAATCAAAAAACGCGCCATTCAAAATATGTACTTTTAAAATATGCGATTAAAATATGTCAAAATATGTAGGTACTTTTAAAAATATAATTAAAATATGACTTGCCAATCGAATATAAGGATGTCAATCAAAGTATGACCTCCAAATTAAATATGCGCCTGTCAATCATAACATGTAATACACCTTGTCAGTCAACTACAATAAACTAAGATTTTTTACGGATCCGTTTTGACCCACTAATAGTGGCGGCGTTAGTGGAGTGGCAGGGTGGGCCGGCCACCCCTGAAAATATCGGCCACCTCTTTAAATCACCCACTTATGTATTTTAAATGCTATGTTAAAAGTGAATAAAGTGGGCCACTATTATATTATTAGGGTAAAATCGCTTTTAAATGACATAATCTATATATGTCGGTCCATTCGGCCACTTGAACTATTTTTTTAACAAGCTTAATTTCGAATCTATGATGTGCTTACCACTAAGACCGTTTTTGTATGTATGTATAGCGGTAAATACAATCGCGTTTATCATTCGGTCACACGAACTTTCACACAACATTATCTAACCTACCCTCGCAATCTCCCACGCTCCCTCGCTTGTCGGCCATTTTGTGACGTCAGTAATCCGACGTATAGCTCCGGTAGATGGCGGTGTTCGATGGAAAGATCTGACGTCATTAATCCACGCACGTAATAACGAAGGTACTTCCCCGTTTTCTCTGTGAGGCGATTTCCAATTTTTTCCAATTTCGACTCCAGGCATGAGGTGTATTTTGACACCAGTGGATAAAGCCTGGCTTCCCATTCACGAGGATATAAATGAAAAAACCATCCACACACTGTAATAGCTCCAGCAACTCGACTGTGGACATGAGGTGTATTACGATACTCATGGATAAAGCCTGGCTTCTTACCCACAAGGATATAAATGAACCAACCATCCACACACTGTAATAGCTTCAGCAACTCGACTGTGAGCATGAGGTGTCTTACGATATCCGTGGATAAAGCCTGGCTTCCCACCCACGAGGATATAAATGAACCAACCATCCACACACTGTAATAGCTCCAATAACTCGACTGTGGGCATGGGGTGTCTTACGATAACCGTGGATAAAGCCTGGCTTTCCACCCACAAGGATATAAATGAACCAACAATCCACATACTGTAATAGCTCCAATAACTCGACTGTGGGCATGGGGTGTCTTATACGATAACCGTGGATAAAGCCTGGCTTTCCACCCACAAGGATATAAATGAACCAACCATCCACATACTGTAATAGCTCCAATAACTCGACTGTGGGCATGGGGTGTCTTACGATATCCGCGGATAAAGCCTGGCTTTCCACTACAAGGATATAAATGAACCAAACATCCACACACTGTAATAGCTCCAGCAACTCGACTGTGAGCATGAGGTGTCTTACGATAACTGTGGATAAAGCCTGGCTTTCCACCCACGAGGATATAAATGAACCAACCATCCACACACTGTAATAGCTCCAACAACTTGGTCAGTACGACCATCAAACACCGAACTCAATATCGCAAACCTGAACTGAGCAATCTGATTGAGAGAAACGTTGCGACCATGCTTTTGTACCAACTCCTGATGCATGTCTTGTACGAACTCATCAAGAACAGGGGAAACATACTCCCTCGCTATTCTGAATCCAAGTTTTTGCATTTTAATAATATAAACAAATGTAAAAACGAACTTTTTGTTCATTAAACTGATCGGTGTTTCTTGTATTACTTGGCCAACTTTTGAACTCATGAACTATATATGCGGTATATAAATAGGCCATTAATCATGCCTATCGTAATGTAACAAAAATACTGTTTTATTTAACCGGGCTAAGTTTCAAACTGACGATTGATTTGTTACTAAAACCGTTTTATCACGTCGAATCGAGCTAACCATTCAGTCACACAACGTTTCTAAAGTGGGAAAAATTTTACCTGAGTTTGGTACCTATTACGATCGCTGTATGTAAATGGCATGATGTGGATAAATGAACCAGTTTGTCACGCAACCGTTATCGTTGGAAACATAAACGGGAAAAAAAACGAAAAACCGGAAAAGAGCTACTAGACGTAGATATTATTGACATTCTGCCTGGGAGAAAATTCATGCTCCCTTCTACTTTTAAAAAAATGACATTACTTTTATTATCAATGCCCACTGGCCAGTTGCCTAAGTTATCAGGCAGATTTATATTGTTTGCCTACTGTATACAGCATGAACAAGTTTAAAACGTTATAACACATCACGTACCGTAGAGCCAACACTGCTTTGAGCCAATTCTGTGTTTGGTGGCTTATCGTATAATGGACGCTTCTCGGGATGGTATCTTGTATGTCAGCTGGGGAGATAACGTTACATAATCATTTTTATTTTTTTACTGTCGTCAGTTTCGATCTCAATGATGGTTCGCTAGGACCTTTTTTGTACAGAATTGGTATATGTATCGGTCGCGTTAACCATTCGGCCACATGACCGTTTCGCAACCATTTTTGGGTCGTTGTTCTGAACTCAAGATCTAATATTCACGTTTTATTTTCGTGGATGGGAAAACAGAGTTATTACAAGCGCAATCAATCGTCAGCTTTTCTCATACCCACTGTCGAGTAAACAAACCATCAGTTGATCCACTGGGTTCATGCGATATACCAGAGTTTGCACAAAGACCCAATCTTTATGCGATGTACCCTAATTTGCCTCAGAGCACAGCAGCTTGTGGTTTAGTTACAGTATAACAACGAGAACGATGACGAAATAATCATCTCTGGCCAAAAAATGACGTGATTTTTAATGGGTCGAATGCTGCGCATGTGCAGCGGTCGATTGCATGTTTTCTCGTCAATGTGAATCAGATTTTTTAGCACTGCTTAATTTCCCCAACAAAGAATGGGTTAATCTGTGCGTATGAATATCATTGTTCCACCACGGTTAATCTGAACAACTTTATTACTAACCAAGCTTTTAGCATTGTAAGTAAAATTATCTCTTACTATAAATAAACTAAAAATACCACAAATAAAGATAGATTTCCGAACAAACTTGATCGCACTTTTCTTACATTTATCCTGTGAACAGCTTGGATTCGATGATTGTCCGGTAACTACCGTTGAACACTGCGACCCATCTTTCCGGGACGTCTTTTTCACATTTCTGCCGTGTTTCTGTACTTGCCGACATCCTTGTTTAAATATACGGAGAATTTTTTCATACATACTCGCTTTGCGCGGGTATATGGCATGCTCTTATCTTAAAATAGACGTTTTATACTTAATTAAAATTAGTTAAAGCATTTCTAAACTTTTACTTCAATTACAAACTTTAGGATACTATTCAAAGGTAGTATATGCTGAGTATTACGTCACAAACCAGCTTTAACGATCACAGCTACCACTAAATCCAAATGAACCGTAACATTAGCGTACCTTTGACCAGTTGTTCGCAACAAAAGTTGTTAATTGCTTATCCATGTCCTATGTAAAATTTCAATGCCATGGTGAGCTATTAAGTGTACGTTTGTTTCTATTTTATTTAAATATGGTTAAATTGTTACTATTTTCATTGTAAAACTTTTTTCTAGTGCAATGAATTAATTTACGAGTTACGTCATTGCTGTGTAATGTAAAATCACACATCGCGACGCTAATGTAACTGAAAAGTGCTTGCCATAGCGTTTGTCTTATCAGTAATAACCCAGCAAAAGGAAAACATACGAAAACAAAACAATACACCTGATACAAGTCGTTCATTTTATTCAACAATTCCGAGCATAATACCCATGATGCAGATGACTCCCTACAACCCAAGCTAATCTATCACGTTTGTAGATGACTTGGTTAGGTCGGATTCATCACACTCTTGCGCGCTGGCGACGGGTGTTTGTTTCATTATAAGAAGTGTACGTTCGTGCGACATAATAATGAAAATAAACAGCCACCAAATTGCTTACTTGCGTGTATGTACACGGCATTACATCTCATACAAGTAAGACAGATTAGCTTGGTGGGTTAGTGTATCGCCTTTCACCTATATAGCTTCGAAGCTCGGCGCTAGGTAGTCGGCTGTGTCCTTCGGAAAGGGTCTTAACGAACATTGCCTGAACCAAGCGGATTAATGGGTTCTACTAAATTAAAGGAATGTCTCAATTATACAACACACTCCAATAGCTCCGGTAACCCCACGGTGGACGTGAAGTAATCCAAACGATTGCTCGTTTGTTAACACCCTTTGCGTTTTCCCATTCACGTGGATAGGCCTAAACATGCATATCCTAACCTCTCCTATTACATATCACTTTCAGATGCATAGTGATGTATAGGAAATGCTAGGTTTGTAAGGACTATCGCAAGATGTTCGTTTTCTACATTTCAAGACGACCAACTCGAAATTTTATTATCAAGTCAATCAGAGTTCTAACCGTGAGTCATGGACAATGAAACATATTCAACGCGTCTTATCTGATCGGGGGTTTACTTTGTTTCGAAAGCTTGGGGAGTGTCAGTGGACACATTGGTGGCACCTAAACTCCGTTTTGAGAGAAAAAACGTAAAATAAATAAAAATGTTTTGGTTTTGTTTAATAGTATAATTGTTATACATTGTATTTTGCATTCTTTTAAATTTCTAAGTACTTTAATATAAAAGTATTAGAGTGCATTTTCGTTACCATTTTTTTTTATTTCTGTTAAATTTCTCTCATACTAAACTCTCAAAACCCGACAGTGAGAAATGATGGGTGCAAAAGTATTATTTTACCTAACCATTGAAATTTATTTATGACAAATATGAGTTTGAGTTTTATCATGTAAAAAATCTGTTTTAAGGAGATGCAAATGGAATTATCCAGACTTGATGTGCATTTCCTTACATATAAGACCTTGGACGATTATCGTTTGTAAATCACTAAGGACAATATTAAAAAAGGGCCAGTGCATGAAAAAAGTGAGCCTGAAACTGTGCAACATAATGCAGTTTTGTTTAGTGTAAGATAGACTTAACCATTTTTTGTTGTATTTATTCTATATTTTCCTGTGTTTAACCTGGTGGTGTATTTTAATTGTGTGTTTTATTTATTTAATATATTTTAAAGGAGCAAAAACAAACAGATAAAATTTTGATTTATTCAAAACTATTTTTTTTATTGCAGTAGTGGAGGAGAAATTGTTCGATTCTTAAACATAATTATCTTTTCGTAATGTTGAACCTGTGTTATTGTGCTGAAGTAAAATGTTGTGACAAGTATGGAAATTGTGAAACTTCCAAACTAAATATTTATTTTCCCTAATATATTGCACACTTCAGTGATTTAGTTTAAATTTTGCCGGTACCTCTAAATACTATAGGACCGCTTGGATCGCTTGGAGCGCTTGGATCGCTTACTATACTTGGTAATTACAAAAGCCATGATATTAATGTTAGGGTTGGGGTTAAAGTTAGTTCTGGGGTTGAGATTAGTGTTTGGAACAGGGTTAGAATTACTTTCCATAGCAATCTAAGTGATCCAAGCGGTCCTGTAGTATTCAGATTAGAGGCACCCAAATTTGGCAATTTCGTTTTTCCAAATACTCTGGATATTATTAATGTTCATTGTGTCTGTTTTTCTATTTCTTTATTGGAAAGGCATTTTCAAAATGGAACTATTTAAGTATTTACTTTATTTATTTTAGATTGTAGAAATATTAGCATTTGAGACATAATTATGAAATGTTTTGATGAATAAATCGGATACCACCACAACTTCGAACCATTAAAGAGGCAGTCAAGTGAAAGACCTGCAACAAAATAAGGAGCCTGGCAATCTAATGGCGTCGTTAATATTGACGTTACTAACTTTGGTTTCGATATCAATGGTGTCAAGTCAGCCAATATCAGACATTCAACTTTACGTTGCAAACCAGTTCCAGCCGGTTGGAGCAGTTATGAACCATCTAGTGATTAACCAATCAATGGGATATGTTTATGTCGCTGCACGAAACAGGTTGGTCATTGTTTTAGTACCCAGCATGTTTCGTTATTATTTAAGCTTATTCTCTATGATTTATTTATTTGTGCCAGGTACCGTAAACCGGGGTGTATAGGGACCGCAGGTTAAATAGGGACAAAACCATGAAAAGTTTTTTTGATTTTACAATTATTAAAAATGAGTTATGCATAGTCAATTTAAGCAACTAAGCTAGGTTAAGCATAATATAAATTTCATATAATTATAGTTAAAACTATTATAATATTACTATAGTTGCCATGTTTACCACTGGAAATGGTAAAAAGATGTTTTTAAGGTTGATGTAGGTTATAACTTTATATATTTGACTTTGAGTTTAGTGAATTTAATCTTTGCCTTTTTTCATTTTTCAGGTAATTGTCCCGTTTTATTTATTATTTGGGTTTGATCTTAATCTTTGTGGTTTATTAATTTGGGGGTTAAAACTGTCAGTTATTCTTTTTCGGAGTTAATTGGTTGATTACATTTATTACCGGGGTTAATTGGGTATCAGTAGTATATAATTGTGAAATATAGGGTTGTCATGTAGTTGTGAATTGTAATATTCAACACAACCTCATGTGTGAGTTCAGTACTGCCATTTTCTACCCAGGATGAACATGATTATCAGTATTCTAATTAAGATCTAACAAGAAACAATACAGCCTTTATATAGGCTTGAATTACTTCCGGTGTACCAAATGTTTTGACGGTTGCTCCAATATTTATTAATATTGAAACTTTCAATACTTCTTTGTGTAAACCATGTAGTTTATCTTGTATTTTAAGCCTGTTGTGATTCTTATTATATTGTTATATCACCCCTTGTTTGCTATATCCCACAGATTATTCTGGTGTTTAAGTGAGTCACTGTTCAGCCCAAGGGTTAAGGGTATGAAACTGGTCGCTAGCTTGTCGGTTGTGTCCTTAGGCAAGGCACTTAATGACATTGACTAAAGCAAGCTGATTAATGGGTTCTACCAACTTACATGTAAATCATACACAACACACGGCTATAGCTCCGTTGGGCGTGGGGTGATCTGACGATTGCCCGTGTGTTAACCCCCTTCCCATTCACAGGGATAAACATTAATATCCTATTACCTATTTTATATCTCTTTATTTTTAATGTAAAACAAACACTTTGTGTGACTAAAATCCGGTTTATTTCAGTTTATACCAGCTTGACATGAGCTTGAACCAGGTGATTGCCAATGTGACCACAGGGCCAGTGATGGATAACATCAACTGCATGCCGGACCAGCTGCAGCAATGTAGCGGGACCCACCCACTCCATCTGACCAACAACACCAACAAACTCATGTTAATTGACAAGTCTGGAAGCAGACTGATTGTTTGCGGAAGTATTTATCAGGTACACTTCACTTTGACTGCAAATTCAAATAGTGTAGGTTATATGTTGTGTATACCAAAAGTATATTATGTATTGGATATACCCTATAATACCAGGTTTAAGGATTTAACCCACAGTGAAATATTATTTACTACACTATAGGGAAATATGATTATTGTGACAAAAAAAACATTTGGTAGCGAAAGGGCCTTAGTAATTTTTTGTTTTATTACATCGAATAGCCTTCCTTTCTTCCTCTGTATTTATGTTCATAGCATCACATAAAGTCATGGAGTGTTGATTAAAACTTTTATTATACATACCTTATATTTATTTTTGGAGGTTTTATGTTCTAATTTAAATAGCATGATAAGATAGGCTAATCATTTGTATCCTTGTTTTGAAGAGCAATCATTATACATGGGTGTTGTCTAGACACTTTATAATTGCAAGAATACACATACAACAAGTCACTTAAGGTCACAAAACCACAAGTGCTTACATTGTAGCCTGCTTAGTACAATTAAATTTTACTACATATTATGTCTCATTGGGCGACATCAATTTCAGTTTATTGTCTTGCCCATAAAAACAAATACACTATGCGAGATAGGACCATGGCTAAATAAGCAAGATGTGCATTCTACTACTTTGAATGAATCAAAACATACTTTAAAAACATGAAAAATATGTATGAAAACATAAAGAAAGGCCTAAAACAGATTCATAAATGACTAAGTAAAGCTGATTTCTTGGCTGTAACTATTAGGTGTTAACATGAACTTTATATTTTGCCATTGGGTTAACATATTAATTCTAAGCCTAAATCATTTCATGCTGAGACCAAGTTTGCATTAGCAGTACAATTTTTTAGACAAAAGCCAAAACCTACAAGCCTGATTTAACCAGCAATTTGCTGTTGGAACAAACATTTCAACTCAATATTGTCCACAGGGGATATGTCAAACCAGGAGTCTTACCAATATATCTCAAGTATTATGGGATATGGACAGTGAATTTGTATCTGTGGTGTGCAATAATGAGGCTTGTAGCACGGTGGGGGTGATCGCAGAAGGACCAACAGTCAATAACAATGTTCTGTATGTTGCTACCACCATCCCTAACCATGAAAGGTAAGAAAGTCATATTTATTGGTCAAATGTGAGGTTAGGGGTGCAAGGTGGGTGGCTGGGTGTGGGGTTGGGGTGTAAATTGGGTGTAAGGGTGCTAGGTCCAAGTTTTGGTTGGGCTAGGAGTGCAAATACTCGAAACCTTATTGCAACTTTCTCACCCGAACATTAAACTATTTCAGCTTATTTTACCCCAAAAAGAATTATTTAAGCTGAAATCAACATATTAATAATACGAATTTGATACCAGTATTTATGCCTTGCATCTTAGTATAACAATGAGTATAAATGGTAATGGTATGTATTATAATGAGTTTATGCAGCCCCTACTCCTATTTAAAAATACATTTAAAACTACATGGGTCATATTGTTTATTTGTCAACCTTGATGACCATGTGTTTGGGTTTTACTGCTACATTTATTTCTTAAATTGTTTGAATTAAAATTTTCCGTGGCGCCATATAACTGCTGTCGTTTTTTCGTTTTTCGTGCTTGCCTTAGCTATATATTAAATGTGTTATTTTAATTGTTGTTTTATAAAGAAGCAAAACCAAAGAAATTAACCTATAAATTTAGGTTCCAAGTTTTAATGTTTAACATTCAAATTTGTACACGTTTGGTCGATTTTTGAATCCCATTTCAATTTTTTTATATTTTTTCTTTGCAACAAGGATATATTATTCATGTTAAAATTACAAGGGACATAAAAAAGGAACTATAGATAAACCATGAAATATTTACAAAGGTGCAATTAGCTTTTATACATCGTCTTTTGTTGAACCTTTTTAACCTCTGGTTGCCCATTTTAATTTGTATATTGCACTAGTAATTTATAGAAAGGTTGCACTTACACCTGTTTTTATTCAAGTGTCATTATTTTTGTACCTAAATATTTAATCGATTCTTTAGGACTATATATCTAGCAAGTTGAATTTTCTTAATTTAAATGTATTTTAATTCTATTCTCTTAAGTTTTATCATTAATTTGGATTTGCTACATGGCAGTCGCACTATGTATAGATTTCTATATATAAGCGTAAGTAAACAAATATGAATTTTAATTAACAATTATTTAATATGTGCTACACATTTTGATAGCTACAATTCCGTGGGTTCGTAACGGTAGTAAAATTTTTAATCACTTGGTGCTTTAAACAAAAAATCAAACTTTTTTATTATACAGAAATGAATATTGCCCAAAGTTACATTCAGTCTCTGTTATTTAGGTTTGGTGTTTTTATAAGATAAAGTTTATACTTAAATTTTCAAGATGTCGTTAAAAAGATTATATTTAATGACCTTTTTGCAGTAAAAACAAATCAGTGACGAATTTTATCGATTTTCGAAGTGCAGTTTACTGTTCATGTGGCACTTGGGCATTATAGAATTTTTGCTTGACTTATAGTTAAACAATCTAATCCATTTTACTCACTAATCAAATTACTAAATATGAAGTTATTATTTTACTCGCTTAATTGAAATTCCAATATCAACCTGAAGTGATGTATTTATCAATTTTCGCTTACACCCCATACAAAGTGCAGATTACTGCCCATGTCACTCTTTGGACTCAAGTTGGAGTTAACTTACATTAAAACAGTCTCAACCATTTTACCTTATATTCAAATCAAATTACTAAATATAAGGTTATCATTTCAGGCGCTCCATTGAAAATCCAATATCAACTCGAAGTTTAAACTTGAACCCGGATCGGGAGAACCAGTTATTCCGATATGCGATCGAACAAGGGGTAGAAGGTTCCTACATTAAGTTCCCCGACAGCTACCAGCAGGATTATAAATATTCCTTCGCAACTGGGGACCAGGATGGGTTCGTTTACTTTGTATCAACCTTGACCATGTCTACATCGCATAAGGTGGGTTATAGGATAGGAATTCGATTATGTGGATTATAACCCCAGTGTAAGCGTTTGATAATAGGTGGCCATCTTGTGGATAAATATTAGCCTTATAGGATAGAATAGGAATTTAATGTTTATCCCCGTAAATGGGAAAACCAAGGGGGTTAACACATGGGCAATGGTCAGATCACCTCGCGCCCAGCGTCGGGTTATTAGTGATATTGGAGTGTGTTATGTATGATTCACACATTCCTTTAGTTTAGTAGAACCCATTATTTTACTGGGTTCATGCAATGTCCGTTAAGTGCCTTGCACAAGGACACAACTGTCTAGCTAACATCTGGTTTAGAACCTACAACCCTTCTCCTGAAAGGCGACACAATAACCCACCAAGCCAATCGTTCTAGTAATTGCAATCTTGAGATTTAGATGTTCTTATTATCTTACCAGTGGTATAGACAGCATTACGATGTTTGGCCTAGTTCATTACACATATTGTAATATTAGTTATTTATGTCTATATGCACATTATACAACATAATCACAATATTAGTTGTTTATTATACAAATATGTCCACCCAAAATATTGGGTCAATCTATGCACATTAGGCTATACAACATAATCACAATATTAGTTGTTTATTATACATATGTCCACCCAAAATATTGGGGGTATATATGCACATTATACAACATAAACACAATATTAGTTGTTTCAGTATATTTTACTGCATTCATCCAGTCCTTTGGGAACAATTAAAATTAATCAATTAATATTAAAGCAATGGGCCCAATAGAAATTTTGGTTTCGGATATGGTGATAGGTAACGTGAATTTAAATAATTAAGGCTTACTCTGGTATGTTAATTGTAAGTTAAAGACAGTGATTATGGAAAATTCCATTCTAATTTTAATCCTTTTTTGCGTAATTTTTTTCAATTTGTGACCAGTACCGGTAGTGGTAATTCTAAGTTCAAATTAAATACCGAACTTATTATTTATTTATGATAAGGTTATAATATAAAATTTATTTCTCCAAAAATATTTAATGTATTTTTGTGTTGTAAATGATTAAGACGTTTTAACTATTTTAAGATATATGATTTATGATTGAGACATTTTCAGTAATATGGGAAATCAATCGTTTCGATCAGACAATGTGACACAGTTTCTACTGAAACACTATTTATTCTACAAACAACATACTTCCATTAAGTCAATATGTTTATTTGGGGTTTCAAGTAAAGAGGTTATATTAGGGTTGTTTTAAAGAAATCCGTATTAGCTTTAAACTGGATTATCAAAATCATGGTTTGCAGTCAAGGTCAGCATATGCAGACACATGGTTAAGACTTAAAACTAGTTTAGTTTAAGTCAACCTTACACCTGGAGGTAGGTTGCTCTTACACCAACCTTAAAACCTTAAACCAGGTTAACTTTAAACACTTTGTGCGTACAATTTTAAATGTATTACTTAAAAATTATTTAATAAGTTACTCCGGCACACACTATTTTCAATGCATCCTATATTTTTCTGTCGTGAAAATGTATTAAACCTTCCTAACCTTTTTCAATGGCGTAGCGGGGAATTAATTTTCTCGATTCCGATTTAAGTCCAGGCTTTAAAGATAATAACTCAAAATATCCTTTCAACATGTTTTCAGACGAGTTCCCTGATAGCACGTATATGCAAGAGCGACATAATGTACGACTCCTATGTTGAGCTTCCCATTGCATGTGGGGAGGGAAACCAGAGAGTACTGGGGGCAAGGTATGAAGAGGATGACGATAGTAACGACGGCGTTCTCTACTTGTTGTTCGCAAAGGATAACGGTAAGTTTGGTCTGATGTTTGAATGTAGCTTTTATGAGCTTTTGCGCAGGAGTTGTTTTTTGTTTTTTTACAAGTTGTTTCACACAAGTTATGTTTTTAAACCAGAGATTTTACTGTTTATCTTTTTGTATTCATATTATTCTGTGACCTGCAGGAAAAAAATAAATATTAAAACTAAGATTGGTGTTCATACTGACCGTGGTTTGTTTTGTAATGATGATTATTCTGTTGCATGCTTTTTTTTTTACTTTTCCCATAAAATATTAAGTTTTAAAATTAGTTTTATCGTGTTAGATCAATATGATGGGATTCATGAGATTTTGTGCATTTATAAGTTTTTATGGAACAGAGTTTTTACTGTTTATCTCTGTCTATCTGTGTATTGTACTGAATAGAACATTGTCATAATAATCAAAGTTATTCTGTGATATGCAGAAATTAAAGTCTTGGTATTCACACTGGCTGTGTTGTATCTTTATTTCATAAGTAATTATTCTGTTGCCTATTTTTTATTTTTCCGATTAAAAAAGTTTAAACCAAAATGACTATTATCGTGTTAGATCCATCACTATAATAGTTTTTGTTAGCTGTACAATAAATTGACTTAATCAGTATCATTATAAACTCCACACATGCCCTCTATAAAGCACTTGACTTGGTGTGTTGTTATTTGAAACATGCGGTCCCGTTGTATCATTGCCAAACACTTGGTAGCTATTGTTCAATTCTGCCTTGTCTGAATAGAACAATGAATAAATAAGAATTTCTTTGGATGGTGAAATTGGTAACCCCCGTTTTAGTGGGTGTGTTAGTACTTTACTGCTATATGGTTAAGGGATGTCATTTCAGAATCAAGATTTTTATAGTAAATAATTCGAAATTATTTTATGTTTCAAACAATTTCAAAAATGTCTTGCTTAAAGTGTAAAACCGTGTTTTTTAGTAAAAAGTGATTATTATTATTATTTAAATTTTTAGAAATAAAAGTTTGATCATTTCATCAAACATCAAAAACATATATATAAATAAATTTTAACGACAAATGTATTTGATTGAATTTAATTATATTACAGAGCGGTTCGAAATTCTCGATTCAAAATTTGAGAATAATTAATTCTAGAATATGATTCAGATAAGGACATATATCTATACAGAACAATTTTAGTGATACACGAGCAGCCACTTAACACTGTTTACACTTTTTAACCCATTTGGTCTCGACTAAACAAACATGAACCTGGGTTTAAATAAAGATGTATTAACTATGGACATATTTGTCAAATAATTAAATAATGTGTGATAATTATATACTTGTGTAATATGTAAGCTATTACGAAGGGAAATTCCTGTGTGTTGCAGTAAACACAGTTTTAAAAATATAAATTCTTTTGATTTAACATTTTTTAGACACAGCTGTAATGGGATTGCATGGGTTTGGTCGAATCCATTCTTGGAACATCGGGATAATCCCCAATACCTTTTTTACAAACATTAGACCTTTTAGGGAACCTGTTGTTAGTAAGTACAATACAAAAGAGAAACATGTTCTTAAAATTTTAAATCCCATCACTAGACACCAATAAAGGGCACTGATGAATACTTTTTCTTTCACTTTAAGTGATACACATTGTATACATAGACATGTTCTGTTGCAACAAACATTGTGATTTTAGGCCTACAATTGTAATCTGTATACACAGGCCTTGAGCACCTATTGTCACAGGAATACTTGGTTAATGGTCTATTATAACAGTGAGTGTCACCATTTCTTAAAGTTCAAGTTTATTTTGTCGGGTTAGTCTAATGGTTAAGGTTAGTGGTCATGGCCAGACAGGTTCTGGTTTCGATATTCACCTTAGTCTAGTCATTTTCACATTTGCGCGGGCATTTATTTCTTCATTGTCCAACCCTAACCCAGGAATCTAATGGATTATTAAAAAGTTGAGTTAAACAAACCGTCGGTGAATTCATTAATTTTGGGAAACATAAGTATCTGATGGTTGACCATGTAATACCGACTGATGCTATAAGTGGCAGGATGATGGGGTCTTGGTATCATGGTATGCAGACTTTATATAAGCCATGTTAACTTCAATATTGAATCAGTTTATTACCTTCGTACAGTAGGTCCATTGTGGCATAGAGTGACCAGGAATATATGGCAATGCTCTTACTCCCGATAATATTTTAAACATACACTTGTTTTGCAGTAAAAGCAAATGCAGTCATCATGTGCATTGTTTATTTTACATTTGTGAAAATGGTGGATTTAATGTGTACAGCTATTATAACATCATTTTCCACTAGATTTACTTGGGTGTATTTTTGGATGCAAGGGTTGCAATTTGACACACAGGCCCCCTTACTCTAATGCATCCTATTATCCAATTTAAATGGTTGATGTTTTTTAGCTATTTTACACAGACGTTTCTCTTAGGATTTCCAGGAGTTTAATTTACCCCCAACCCCGATTATACGCCAGCCCCCTAAACCAACCCTTACCTTTGTTTGCCCCACCACCCCTCCTCACCCAACCCATTCTCACCACCCTTCCTTATTACCCATCCTTGTCCGACCGGTTAGTCTGGCGGTTTTGTGCGAAGCCTTTTAACCAAAGGGTTAAAGATTCGAAACTGGTCGCTAGCTGGTCGGTTGTGTACTTAGAAAAGGCAACCAACGAACATTGCCTGAACCCAGTTGATTAATGGGGTCTACCAAATTATAGGAACGTGTCTTTCCTATTCTCACCACCCATCCTCACAACCCATTTTCACTCAACCATACCTCCAGGTTCAGCACTATGTTCCTTTACCAAGTCCCATCTGGATAGCATCTTCTACAACACAATGGACATATGCTACAAACAGAAGGGGTACAATGGGACTGAAGAGATAGTGAACCTCCTGGAGCTTAAGAGTCCCAACGAGTGCCAGAAAGCTGATGGAGGGGTATGATTTCTATGTGGATTTGTGCGTATGATTTCTATGTGGATTTGTGCGTATGATTTCTATGTGGATTTGTGCGTATGATTTCTATGTGGATTTGTGCGTATGATTTCTATGTGGATTTGTGCGTATGATTTCTATGTGGATTTGTTCGTATGATTTCTATGTGGAGTTGTGCGTATGATTTCTATGTGGAGTTGTGCGTATGATTTCTATGTGGATTTGTGTGTATGATTTCTATGTGGAGTTGTGCGTATGATTTCTATGTGGAGTTGTGCATACATCTGAATTAAGGGTCGGCAACCTACGGCTCTGGAGCTGCATGTATAAGGGTTACATAGTACAGGTGTCAGCAACTGGGCCGCATACTACTCTTTCATCCTTCTGATGCATCTCTTATTAATTTTATTGCCACTTTAGCAAGCGCTTAATAGGTTTAATACCCATGCATAAGTAAAACAAACAAAAGAACACTCGCGTCTTTATCTCACACAGTGTTGTTTTCCTTTTATTGCGAAAATATGATTTGTTTTTCGTCTCCCATTGATTTTTATTTTTTGAAATATCGGTTAAAATGTCTCCCTTAAAAAAAGGTTGCCGACCCCTGTTTAGGTTCTTAGCTTAAGTTGCTTAATTGCTATGATTTTAATGTACTAAAACACTAGCATAAAAGTAATAAATTTTCATTTTTAGTTATTATATGTTGGTGTGGTTTGTCGTATAAAATGCTAATAATAGGGACAGATTCCATTTCAAACGGATATTGATTTAGTTTAATTACCCAAATCTTCCAAAAAAAGTAATTCCATGCAATTCAAAATTTCTCTTCATTAAAAGGGCATAAAAATGCTGAAAAACTGCAGAGTGACATAGTCTAAAATCAACAAGTTAACACATATTAACACATAGTATTATTAACTTTCCTCAGATTTATTTATTCAAACCTGGAGCAAGCCTTACTGATCCTGTTGTGAAAACGAACAAGATAGAGTTGGATTATTGCCCCAACTACGTTGTTCCTATTAAGCAGGTGAATGGTTTTTCATTTAATTTCCAAAAAACAAACTTGATGACTATTTTAAATAAAAAAATCCCATTGTGAACGTAGTGGATTCTCTAAAACATTCAATTCCATATTCAGGTGTTATGTGGGGCATTCTACCTCCCTTCCAAGATGACACGTCGCGTAACCTCCCAAGCAACACTGGTGTATGAGGAACGTGGGGTGCAATTCACTGCTGTAACCACCAATTCCAACCATAATTACACCAAAGTGGCTTTTATTGGTACCAAGCAGGGAACTATTCTACAGGTTTGTGCTTGTGTGGATGTTTGTATAAAATGCTGCTAAATTACCTTTGTTTGAGGTGATATTTACAATATAAAGCTATTACATAATTGCCCAAAACCCACCTACAATTTCCATTTAAATGACATTAAATGTGTCATAAATGACATTAAATGTGTCATATTTAAATGGAATATTTTATGATTTTTGAAAACGAACTAATATTTTAAAGTGACTAACATACATATGATGCCAATTTAAATAAAAAATTGTTTTAGGCAATTACTTAATAGATTTTTATTTTGAATATATGATGTTTTGTGTTGAAAATTTATCAGAATACATTGTGCCTATATGCTGTTAAATAAATGCTCGGGTGCAATTTGCAATCATGGCACCCCTAACTTTACACATGTGCTATAAATACATGATTGAGTATAATTTGAATACCTATGCAACCAATGAAACAACCACGGCACAATATAGTTTGCTATACCTGCTAGCACCTTTAAGTTCCCTGTGTTATTATTTCCCCCATCATCCAAACCTCACCTTATAATTCCAGGTAAACATCAACAAATCATTGAAATATTCCACCATCCATCTGGGACAGGAGATACTGCCCGATTTCATCTGGGACAATAACCCAGAGCTGAAAGTTCCTCATCTCTATGTTACTGCTAAGAATTCGGTAAGTTTATACAAGCTAACTTTACTTGTTTACTAACTTAGCATAAATTAAGTAATAATTATTTATAATTATTTCGAGATACAAATTTCCTTTTTTTATATAAGTTGAAAATTAATCGATCAAGTTTATCATTTTGTTTTATTGTTTATAATACTTGCTATATTTCTGTTAATCTCTGAAACTTTCATGTAAAACCACTAAGGTACGATCTAAAACAACGATCTCATCTTTAGTACGGTGTATTGGTGTAATTTTTCGTGTGTAAATAATACTAAGTATATCCCTGTAAATTCAAATATTTTGTTTGTATATTCCCTATAAATAGCTCACAGTCACATGGTAAAAAGGTCATTTATCATTACTTAATGAACTTCTACAAAGATGGTTGTAAAACACAAGCAATGTTTAAACAGATGGTTGTAAAACCTAAATGGTTGTAAAATTCCTAGATGGTTGTAAAACACAAGCAATGTTTAAACAGGACCATTTAACACTTGCCCACATTTTAACTACTTGTAGATTCCCAATATATTAGATATACCTTTAGTTCCTTCATTAAAATCCATTGGATCGTGAAATCATTTATTGAATATATCACGTTGTGGTAAATTTATATTGAAAACTCAATTCTATTCACTATAAAATCTTCATTTCTAATTGCAATACTCAAAAATAAAGTTTGTGTGAGTTAATTTGTTGTTGTAAGCATGAGCACGAGGTCTGTATATGACATTGAGATAAACAACGTTTTTGTTTTGTTTGTGTTGACATAGCTTGCAAATTGCTGATCTTTTAATGTGAGTAATTAATTGTGCTGAAATGATGTACAAACTTACTATATAGTCTGACCGGTTAGTCTGGTGGTTCAGTCAGACGCCATGTCAATCAAACACAACACACTGCAATAGCTCCGGTAACCCGAAAATGGGTGCGAGGTGATCTGATGATTGCCCATGTGTTAACCCCCTGGTTTTCCCATTCAAAGGATAAACATGAATATCTTATTTGTATCCTATTCAAGTTAAATATGTGTATCTCACATTCATAGATTGCATCCATGGCTTTAAAAACCGTGAAAGCAAGGATTGTCCTTGCTTATAATAAATTAATTCAAATTGTTGAACCATATTCTTGATTGATGTATATTCAATGCCACAAAATTTAATTAGTCGGGTCATGCTAAATAAGTCTGGAAAGAGAAAGATTTATTTATCTCCAGCCAAGTGTAACTGCCTGGTTTTGTGTAACTGAGTATTATTCACCTTGTTATTTGAACCTTGGATTTATGCAGTGAGTTTTTTTGTAATAAAGCAACATTTACAATCAATAGACCATAAAATCATTTTTGTGATAAGTAACATTTGTTTTTTTTGTAATAAAGCAACATTTACAATTAAAAGACCATACAATCATTTTTGTGATAAGTAACATTTGTTTTTTTTGTAATAAAGCAACATTTACAATTAAAAGACCATACAATCATTTTTGTGTTAAACGTTTGTTTTTTGTGACATTTGTTTTTTGTGATAAAGCAACATTTGTTTAAAATTGCTTTTGCTATAATATGGTCAAAATCTAGATTTGTTATTATTTCTTATATATGCTTGTCCCGTATACTAAGTGTGATATACGATATGGCATAGTGAAGTTTACTGTACAATGTTGCCCAGAAACATACAGGTTAGGTTACCATACACTGAACCATTTGGACATTTTTCTCTTCTATATTAAAACATTTACTTGGGTTTTAACGTCTTTAATTTCAAAATTGAAATCAAATTCTTATGCAATTAGCCTTACCACATCTATTTGTTTGTAATAATTTAGTTTATTCATTCTTTTGCGCTAGTTTTAAAAAATGACAAACGAATAAAATCACGACACAGGAACAGGAAAAGACGCCAAAACCAACAATCTTTAACCCTTTAGAAACGATAAGACCAAATTTGGCTTTTTTGACATGTGCTCATTCAAAATAAAAAATCTCCAAAATTTCTTATCCAAACTGCTAAAGTTTGGTCTCTTTGGAAAGCTATATGATATATCTTTTGAAAAATACAAAAATAAACATAACTTTGCATTTGAAATTTTTAAGTAAAGTTTAGTTGAATTTTATGACTTTTTTTGGTCTAATTTTGAGGGGGAAGTCTCACAAAAAACGTTTTTTTCTAATACTATGCCCAAAATGTGCGTTTCATTTAATGTCTCTATGGCAGTAGAATCAATTTCGCTTCTTGGGATGTCCCGGATGTGATCTTACCTGTATTTTTTTACATTTTGGGGGGGTTTTGAGTATCTTTATAGTTATAGTAGCAATTTGGTTCAAACACTTCATTTATAGTTTATTTCAAAGAAAATTAGTAAGAAAAAGAAATGTGTACTTTATAGTAATATAAATTTCTATTCTAACATTTCTTATAATAAAAATAACGAAAAAAAACTTTGGGATGG
>CH003196.1:810929-825376 GCA_000149265.1 Ciona savignyi
GTGTGATTTAAAGACACAACACTGTGAGATAAAGAAGTGTTGAGCTAATGAAGTATTAGGGGGTGGGAGGGAGTTGGTACATTGCAATTGTGAGTCTTTGCAACCATGACATCATAAATGTCATTTGGCTTACATACGATGATAAAAAGTATTGTTAATGGCGAGCTGGCGATTATTCTGCGGAGTCGTACGTATTCATGGTTATGTTTCCCATGTTAACAACCATATGAGTTTGTTCCTGACATTGAGCTCCAATTATATGATCCTATGTTCTTTTCTCACTGGTATTTAAACCCCTGTTCCTTTCACCAACCCCCCTATGTTACCCACAACGACCCACACATCACCCACCTGTGTGATAGATTGAGGTAATCCACCCTCTTTGGTGTTGGGTCCTCCTTCCCCAGTTTGAGGGTGAGCATGGACATGAGGGGTGAGTTGCGAATGTTCACGGGGACTTCCTCGTACATGTCATTGAACCCCAACCCCTCCTTCTTTATCCTGTGGGAATGAGGGGGTTTTGAAATACAAAAATAATAGGTATGGTATATTCATGTTTTATCCCAGTGAATGTGAAAACCAAGGGTGTTAACACATGGGCAATCGTCAGATCATCTCGCGCCCACCGTCGGGTTACCGGAGCTTTTGCAGTGTTGTGTATGAGTGTTGTGTATGATAGACGTTCCTTCAATATGGTAGAACTCATTAATCCACTGGGTTCAGGCAATGTCCGTAAAGTGCCTTGCCCAGGGACACAAAAACAACCAAGTAGCTAGGTTTCAATGCTAATCGCAGATAACTGGAAGTTGGAATACTCGCAGTCCTGGTATGTTGTGGAATTCTCCTTAAACATTTGTTTGGTGTCCTTATTACAGAATTTGTAACAAAAGGATGTAACACTATGTTCATTTATAACACAAACTTAAAAATGCCCCAACGAGGTACAAATCTCTTCAAACAATAGGGAGGTATTGGTAGTCTTTGTTTTATGAATTAAAACATTAAAAATTTAATCTTATCAATCAGAAAAACCCAAAGTATTTCACTCACACATCGTAATTAAACTGACGCTGGTCGTACAAGCCCATCATCTTGGGGGTCAAGCGGAACGCCTTCAACGAGAGGCTCCCGTGGGTGGTCTTGAGGGGGTCGTATATGAGGACAACCGATTCCTCGATGGAAGACTGGTAGGAGAACTGGGAGTCGAAGAACGCTCGATTGATGAAGTTGCCGTGATACGATGATTGGTACCAACCCACGTGGAGGTGGTCGATGTTGACGTGACGTAACGATCGCATCATGTCCATCTGGTATTGCACTGTGGGGGGGGTTAGTGTGTAACATAGTAATACACCTGATGTTACCGATTGGTGAGCCATGGTTGAAGTTCACTCACACCACATGATGATATCCGAATGAGTTGTTTAATGTGCCAACAAACTTTTAGCGAGTACCATCTTTGTTTTTTTAAATTTGTTTTGGAGAGCCATGTTACTGCACCGCTGCAGTAGTTTTTTGGTTCGTTTACTTTTGTAACATTTTCTTTTTATAATTTGTCCTTGGCAATTTAACATTTCGATTTGTATAGTCCTTTTCGAGTTCGGCTGCAAGGAGGCAGCACTTTCTTTAGCGAATGATAATTAAGGTATGCGTTTTGAAACGTTTGGGTTTGTTGTTTTCGTTTAAGTTATTTATGGTGTTTTAATCCAATATTATAGGAGTGAGCTATCAAGAAGAAATATCGCAATTGCTTAGGTATTATTTTGTAGTAAGTTTTCCAATTTTCCTTTTTATAATATCTCGCATTTATTTAGGTTATTGTTAGTTACGACTGAATACCAAATAAAGGAATTGGAAAGAGCGCCATTTTACTACATGCTGCCAACCACCTCACGCTACAGTACATGTCGTAAATACCAACCTTCATCGAAATCCGAAGTGTCGGAGGTTCGTGGGAATGGGAAGCAGTTAGTGACCTCTAGTGTATCACCCACCACAAGTCCGAGGAGCACCCCCTGCACGAGCTCCGGACCTCCACTGTCCTCCTCACAATGCTTCACCATCTTCAGCACCACCTAGTGGGGGGTTGGACCAAGCGATAAAATTTGTTTTTTACTTTTTGAATTTGCAATATTGAGTAAATTCTGTCAAATTAAGTTTATGAAAAACGCCATGTCGGATATCACTTTGTTCTTAAGCAAGTACAAATATAAAGTGCAATTATAATCTCTTGTCTAGTCATCTTTATGTATGTCATATAGATTTTATTACACAATAAAGATGCCTAGATAAGTAAACGCAGTATATTTGTCTTTAAAATAACTTATAGACTTGGCTTATTATTCTGTTTGCCATGATCTATTTACAACGAAGTCCTTGGTTGGCATACAATGTGTTGGAAGAGTTTTGACAAACGTTTCTTCTTCGTCGAACACAGTTTTCCAAGCAACAAAGCCAACTCACCAAACTATCAATTTGAATATTCTTCACACTTCCTGTGCCTTCCATAATGAATATATTCACTACACAAATCTACAATTCCTAGAAAACATAAATATTTTTAAAATAATAATTATGAACTAACACTTTAGAATATGCTTTGCCTCCAGTGGACATTATATCCATTGCGTGGTAAACTCTCTGCAAACTGAGAGGTTTTAATTGTTATACAGAGCCAGGCGCTAAACTTTGTTATTTTGGATAAATCGCTATACCAGTACTTAGATAAAGTGTAACAAAATTTGCATGCACGTTCAGTTTAAATGGGGATGAAGTAAAAAAAACGCTAGTTTCCACAGAAAACTGATCAAATGGATTCAACGTTAAGTTGTTGAAACCTCCACTAGGGATTGTTTCATTAGTTTCCTTGTTTCATCTGTAATTTAGTGCAAAGTGGATAAATCAATTTTATGGAGACACTGGCCATTTATGAGGTCATAATGTGCTCACATGCCCTATGACATCATATCCTGCTTATGCTATCTCATATCGTTTAACTTTCGGCAAAATCATTTCTTTATCTTCGGAAGTCGGTATGAGAGCCGCGGCCACAAGGAGGCCTCGCTCGGCACGGAGCAGATTAAAAGTCCCCGCTGCGTTCCTGGTATCCTGGACCTCGCAGAGTATCCCCATCTTCCGCATCTTCTCCAGCACATGAGGGCGCACAGGAGCAGCCTCGTCACCCGTCCCAATCACCATCATGTCAATCTTCGGATGGACCAATCGGAACACAGCAAGGCTCTCAAACGTCACTTCCTCTGCGCGGTGAACGTGCCATTTGAACATGACGTCACGTACGATTGTGATGGGACAATGGAATCGCGTTGCTCGGAAAATAAATCCTCCTTTGCAGACGGCACTAATGAAGAGCGGGTCAACGTCACTATCCTCAGATCCCAACGTCATAGTCGTTTTGTTCGCGACGTCTTCGAATTGTCCGATGTCTAAACTTCCGTACAACCGCGACGCGATTCTACAACTTCCAATCATCCTCAATACTCGATTGTTACGTAACAAGCAACTCATTGTGAACAGTTAACACATGCTTCCTGATTATACTATTTCTATGATTAAATATGATTTCTATTTTCATCCAAGTGTTACCAATAAGGGTATTACAGCTAGGGTAAATAAATTAACATTTACACAGGGGACTCCAACTTAAAAACGCTGGTGTGCAAAATTTTTCTCCAGTGTTTGGTAAAGTATAATTAATACTTATTATGGCGTTCGCAAAGAAGTTGGTAACTTTTATTTAGATTAACTACTTTATGCCGAAGGTGTTTTACGATTATTGTTTTTTTAGTCGCGATCCTATTTTTCTTAAATTGTTTTCAGATTGGTTGTGTTTGAAACAGTAAAGGACTTTTTAGTCGTGTGGCTGGATGGTTAACGCGACCGATACATATACATTTTCAATATAAAATACGGTCTTGGTGACGAGCCCATTGCGGGTTCGAAACATAGGCCGAAAATTATGTAAAATGGACTTTTTAACAAAACGTAACTCGCTTTTTATTTTGAAGCAAATTATCCCTGAGTTTAACCAATCATATTATACCTCAACACCCAACGATTATTAATATTTTATTTATTCTACGAATCCACAAAGTTGAATATTATTATGACGGAGGTAGTCTGAAAGAGGGCGCGATACTTTGTATTGTGACGTCAGAATTTCGTCGTCTTAGTTGGTTTGTGACGTAAGTATTGCTCTTTGTCATCGGTTCTGACCTAAATTGGAGAAATTAATTCTTTTGAACTTTAAATAAAATATTCGATACCAACTTTCGAACCGTCGTCATTCCTTCTCGAAACTTCTTGCATTGTAGGTCGTCTGTGACGCAACAATACTTATTATGACGTCTTGCGTTTATGACATATTACCTCTTTGCTCTGAGGCGACACCTCGTGGTTGATATATGGTGTGGTCACGTGATATTCCAGGGTGAGGTTTGCTTTGTAACCTGGTATGACGTCATAATAGTAAAATCTGAGCATAACTGCACCATTATTACGTCATACTTATTTGAGACTTGAAACGTTTGTTCGCTCACAATCGACGGATTGTTATTTTTCAGGAAAAACGTTTGTTCCCCTGGAAATATATTTTTGTCATAAAAAACATATTTGTACAACATAGAGATCAAATACTTTGAATTCCACCGTTTAAAATTTTGGTTGCCTCCCTGTGTGACGTAATAACTGGTCCATTGTTCGTCGAATATTTTCGAGATTTTTCCGATTTTCTTCTCGATCGTTCATTATCTGCAATTACGTCACAATGAACAACAATCATTTAGCAATGACGTAACAAAGTCACCTGTTTTATATGATTTCGATGTCAATTTCGGGCTCGGTATAAAATTCGGCGCACAATCGTCATTGTATTGCTTCTATGACGACATAGTCAGTTCGATTCTATTGTTCGATCACAATTAAACTTACGACTTTGTTCGATGATTTCCTTCGACTCGATTTTTCGTGTTTTGTCACTTCCGGTTGAGTTGATGACGTCGGATTATTGTTTGGTGACGTCATGACGCCCATTTTTTTCATTTCTCTCATTTTTCTCTTTAATTCGTTTCTCTCTCGTTTTTCCTCCTTCGTTCGCTTCGACGTGGTTGGTTTGTTCCTGGAACACAATCCACAATTATGCAAATTAGTTCCCCTTGTGTGACCTTTGACCTACCGTAGCTCAGCTGCGATCTGTTTGGCTTCTGTAATTACGTCATCATCCACGTCATAGACCATGAGCTGTGAGTTGTTTACCGGATACGCTTGGCTGCCCACAGGATTGACGTAATAACCGTGCATCTGTGTGTCGAAACAATTACCATTTACGGAATAATTGAATTCGATGACGTCACCTGTGGCAACATTGTTGCGAAGCCGTTGGTGATTGGTTGAAATTTGCCATTTACTGGCTTCTGATTGGCTACAATCTCTTCTGACGTCACCTGTACATTATGACGTCGATAATTACTATTATTTACAAACAAGCAAGTCACCTTAGATTGTTTCTTCCCGCGCAAAAGAACAATGAGGATTATGATGGCGACAAGAATTATGACGACACATGGCAAAAATGACGTCATATAACCAATTGTTCGACTCCAGTCAGCCTCACTCGTGTCGTTGCATAGCCTGTGAACAAATTTAATATCGATGACGTGGACATTATGTGTGATGACGTCACCTATATGGATGACGTGAACACTATATGTGATGACGCCATACCTTCCTTTGTAACCCTCCCGACAAAGACACCAAAAGTCGTCGATTTTATCAACACACGATCCTCCATTATGACATGTTACTGCGTCACAATCGTTAATGTTGACGTCACAATAGCGTCCTTCGAAACCGCTTGGGCAGTTGCACTCGTACGACCCCTAGTGACGAAAAAAGATTACAGAGAAGCCATACAGATGTTAATCACGTGACCTCTTTCTCCTCGCAACTTCCGCCGTTAAAACAGGACGTGACGTCACAAGCATGGACTATTACATCACAGTGGTCACCGTCATATCCGGGCGAACAATGACACCTGTTGAAACATCGATTGTTTAAAGTGCAGGTCATAGAAGATGACGCACCGATATCCATTGTTGAGATCGACGCACGTCCCATTGTTGTCGCACGGGTTCGATTCACACTCGTTTGTCTCTTCTTCGCATAATTCACCTGCAACAATGCACTTTGTGACGTCATATCGTCATATTGTGTCGTCATACCTGAGAATCCAGGAAGACACCAGCACGAGAAGCCATTGATGTTGTCGTCACAATGGCCATTGTTCATACATGGATTGCTCACACAATCGTCGATATTGACGTCACAAAGCGTCCCGGTGAAACCGGATGTACACGAACAATGGAAGCTGCGAATCGTCACAATTACATTCAAATAATGCTTATGACGTCGACAACCCACCCTTTTACGTCATCATCGCATGTTCCTCCATGACGACACGGGTTGCTTTGACACTCGTTGACGTCATACTGACATGTATCGCCATGGTAACCAAGTGCGCATGCGCACCTCCATCCATCGCGCTCATCGATGCATGACGCCCCATTGTGACATGGGGAACTCGAACATTCGTCAATGTCTTCCTATTGTTACGTCATTATCACCAACAATCACAAGGTGGTTCAATTATTACCTCACAAAGCAGTCCAGCGAAACCACTCATGCATGAACACTCGAATCTTCCTACGTCATCCACGCATTTTCCCTGATTGGTGCATGGGTTGCTGACGAAACAAACAGCATTGTTTGGCGGTTATGACGTCACATCCGCTTACCTCCTACATTCGTCGACATCGGTTCCACAATCGCGACCGCTGTACCCGTGCTTGCACTCGCATACGTAACCTCCCATTACGTCACTACACTTCCCGCCATTATGACACGTGGATGACGTACATTCGGTGACGTCATCCGCGCAAGTTGAACCCGAGTAACCTTTTGTGCAATCACACCGGAAACTCCCCTCTTCGTTTCTATGACGTAATAACGGATTGTTAAAGACATTCACATCATTATGACGTCACTTACATGCATACTCCTCCGTTTAAGCAAGGCTGATGACGACATTCATCGACGTCTACGTCACAATGGTCACCGATCCACCCATTCATGCAAATGCACCTGGACATTGTGACGTCATAATACATACCGATGAATCAGTAAATTAGAGTTTCCATGGCAACGAAGTCAATACACTATGACGTAACAGACCTGTATGCATTGTGACGATGTTGCTCACAGTTTCCATGGTGACATGGTGAGCTCATACATTCATTGACGTCATCACGACATACGTCACCAGTCCAACCAGGGCTAGAAAGATACGGATATGACGTAGTTGTTTCGTCATGGCAAACGTCATACCTGCAGATACATCTGAACCGACCAATCAGATCCTCGCAAATTCCTTGGTTCATGCATGGTTGGTTTGCGCACTCATCCGTATCGACGTCGCACACGTGACCAACATACCCGGTGACGCACTCACACTCGAATCTGGGTCAAAGGTTAAAAGTTTAAGCGGTGACGTCATTTCTAATGCGCCATTACCTTCCAGTCATATCAATGCAAGTTCCCCCATTGTTACATGGTGCTGATTCACAATCGTCAATGTCAACGTCACAATGCTGTCCAGTGAACCCAACCAAACACGAACAATGGTAACTGTCGACGTCATCAATGCATGAAGCGCCATGGTTACATGGTTGTGACGCACAATCGTCAATATCTGGCAAATATGACGCTGTCATAGCATAAAAGAGAGTCTATGACGTAACAAACCTTGTTCACAGTTGACCCCTGTATAACCTTGATCACAGGAGCATCGATAATCACCTAGTGTTGACGTCACACACGTACCATGGTGACATGGATTGCTTGAACATTCATCGACGTCATCACTGTGACGTAATAACTGTGATTATCGCACAATAAAAGGTATTGTACTCACCTGCAGGTGTCGCCCTCCCACCCACGTGAGCAAACGCATTCAAACCGACCAATCAGATCCTTGCATTCTCCCGCGTTCTCACACGGGTCCGACCAGCATTCGTTGACGTCATACTCACAGTCGTCACCAGCGAAACCACTCATGCATGAACACCTGCGAAGTAAAATTTCTATGACGTCATGACTACGTCATACATGAAGTTACCTGTATTCGATCCCTTCTGTGACGCATGAACCCCCATGCAAACAGGGACTTTCCCTACATGGGTCCTCCACGGAGCACCTATCACCGACCCATCCTACGTCACAATCACACGCGATCCTAAAAAATAGAATATTAATAAACCAATTTGTGACGTCATGATGGGGAATACCCGAGCTGTGTAGTTCTGCAGTTTCCATTGTTACAAGGATCATCGTCACAATTATCAACCCCGCTCTGGAATACAAAACAATTTAACCCATTGTGACGTGGTAATTGACGTCACAAACCCCTTCTGACGATCGCTTCTTTCTTCTGATTATCTCGAACCTTAATTTTTCATTGTAACGACTTCTTACATCATTGTGACGAAATAAAGAGTTCGTACTACCAGTGTATGACGCAATAATATGTATTATGAGAAATGACGTACTAACAATTATGATGACACAGAGGAAACTCGCAAAAATAATTCTTAGTCTTCTTCTCGGCGGCATTGATTGTTACGTCACAAATCATTCATCTTCGACTGCACTACTACGTCACAATTTAACCTTTGTCATTTCTGTGTTGTAATATACGTTATTGTGACATCACACGAACAAGGTTCTAGAATAAAATAACACGGAATCGCGGCAAAACACGACTTGGATTGTTTCGATGACTCTTCAACCACCAACTAATTAAATGGAATAACAATTAAGACAATGGATTCGAGAACTCATTGTGACGTACTTATCAACCACTTTGTCACCCGTGCGCCCAATTATGACGCTATAAAGACAAAAACTTATTTCGTTAAAATCGCTAAATATTTCAAGGATTCTAGAATTTTAACCCCGGGGTGGGTATTGGTGGTGGAAGTTTGAAACCCAGTGGGACTTCCCCTCAACCGTGACCCGGATATCTGATAAGAACAATGGGGTCGAGTGGAGGCCGGAAGGTTGTGGGTTTGAGGCTCACCGCAACCACTGATTCAGTGGGGAGAATGGAGCGCTGGTAGAGATGACAAAGTATTGCGAATATTATTGTGAGGTTTCGCGTTTATGCTTTTAACACCTGAATGTGTGTGGCAAAACAGTGGGTATTACTCTATAATAAGATGAGATTCATCTTGGGCAAAATGTTGTGGTAGCGGCAAGGTACTTTAAGCTTGAAAAGGTTGGGTATAGTGGTATAATTCTCGCAAATTAGTAAACTGCTTGCAATAATGATTTTTTACCGGGCTGACTTTTAATTGCATGATGGCGGCGTCACTTCGACTGTTTTTATATATCAATGCCAATTGTCATTTCTATCAGTCGCGGTAACCATTCGGCTACGATCGTAACGGCTACATGATCCTGACGAAGCGAATGTTTTATAACTTCGATGTAGAGGACGTTAACAAACGGGCAATCGTCAGATCACCTCGCGCCCAACGTTGGGTTGTTCGAATTATTGCAGTGTGTTGTGTATGACTAGCTTAGTATAGCTTGTGATATCGAAGCCCTTCACTAGCTGGATGGTTATTTTCTTCGGCAGGCGTTTTGTGGACATCGTCTGAACTCACCGGACCGGATTAATGATTGGTTCAATAAAAACATCTTCATCATACACACTGCAATAGCTCACCTGGCGTGAGGTGACATGACGATAGCCCGTGTGGTAACTCTCCATCATTTTCCATATAAACATGAATATCCTATAACCAGCAGCCATTGGTTTGTTCCACCACGAAATTATCCTTCTCTATAAACTTCCAGTTTGACAACTACACAGCAGTTCCTCAGTATTATAACCCGCCATGGCAATATTCGGGCGACACACACGTTAGTTTCTGTGTTTCAGCATCGAAACTTGTAGAATTAAAACTGGTCACGAGCTCGTTGCATCCCCAACAAGTGCATTGCACAATGAAACAACATATTACATATTACCAGCTGTTGGAAGCCCCAAATAAAGAAACTACAGCTGTGCGCTCGAGAGTCATAAAACCTGTTTTTTTTATGTAGAGTATACACTATATCACTGGTATTTGTCGTAACGGACTGTTTTGTCGGGCTCCGTTTTAAACCCATAATAATATTGTTGCTAAGAGTTTTTTGTATGTGTTAACCATTCAGCCACACGAACGTATTGTCGTAACGAAATTCGCCCCCACACTTGAATAGTAAAATAAGGTGTCAACTCAACGGAGATCAATTGCCACATTTACGTTATAGCCTCCTTGGTTTGTAAACAAAGTCCATCCATTGCAACAATCAGGGTTGCCATTTGGCCTTTTTCACGGCCAAATTTCAGAAATTTGGCCGTACCAAAATCGTCCCGGACGCAAAAAAATAGTTTGGCCGTGCGGAAAAATCTGGCCGAATTTGGCCGTTTAAGCATATTGTCAAGTTTTTGGACAAAGCGTCATATTATTTTTACGCTACAATAGAAATAAAGGAAAAAGAGAGACAGTATATGGAAATAAATTAATATCAACTGTCTCATTCCCAAATCACAAAGCTGATTATGACGTTTTAAAATAAAATAATAACGATAGAAATTCATGTATAGTATTTGAACGGGTTTGACAAATCTGGGGGGAATTAAAATTATACAATTTTTCAACAAATAAAGAGATAAATAGCCCAATTGGCTAAACTAAATAGTTTATTTTGCATTTGATACAAATTGGCCGAATTTTGGCCGTAAAGCAAAAACAGTTTGGCCGTAAAGCGTACTTTGCGTCTGGCAACCCTGGCAACAATCCACAGATTGTTCGGCAATAGTACACTACATTGTTACGTCACTATGGCTGATGTTGAAGCACAATTCAAGGCAGCGCTCGAAGTCATCGAAAATCTTCCTAAAAATGGTGAGAAATCTAAACAATTCAGTTAAGAAAATATGGAAGGGGAGGAGGAGGGAAACTGCTCACTTAAACTAGGAAAAATAATTCCATTCCTGCCATAAACAATAATCTTAACCCCAGAACCAACGCTAACATTATCCTTAGCCCTTACCTAAATGACATAATTGTAGTGAACAGTTTACTTTTTTCCCCCTTAAGTTTTCCTTACCAGCAAAGTATTGTTTTTCAATAATACAATGATTACCGGTGTCTATTGAACCAGTCCGACTGATTTCTTCTGCAATAATAACTATGAAATTTTAAATATGTGTAAAAATGAAATGATTACTACAGGATCGCTTGGAGCGCTTACTATACTTCGTAATTACAAAAGCCATGATATTAATGTTAGGGTTGGGGTTAAAGTTAGTTCTGGGGTTGAGATTAGTGTTGGGACAGGGTTAGAATTACTTTCCATAGAATCTAAGTGATCCAAGCGCTCCAAGCGATCCTGTAGTATTTAGAGGCACCCTGATTTTTGTGGTTGTCTCATAATAAAGTAATTGTGCTTATCCACACACTGTAATATTTCCAGATACTTGTATTATAATACTAATCCACACCCCCCCCACCCCCAGGTCCATACAAACCCTCCCCTGACATGATGCTACTGTTCTACTCGTACTACAAACAAGCCACTAGTGGTCCATGCAACCGACCCAAGCCGTGGGCATTCGATGTGATAAACAAGGCCAAGTGGGACGCATGGCACAAGTTGGGTCAGATGGGCCGGCAGGAGGCCATGGGAAAGTACGTCAACGAACTCACCAAGGTTGGTGTTTGATTAAGATATTTATGTTTATCCTCGAGATTGGATACACATAAGGTGTTAACACACGGGCAATCGTCAGATCACCTCACGCCCACCGTCGGGTTACCGGAGCTATTGCAGTGTGTTGTGTATGATTCACATGTTCCTTTAGCTTAATATATTTTAGTAGAACCAATTAATATACTGGGTTAGTGCCATGTTTGCTAACTGCATTGCCCAAAGGCTCAGTCAAGTACCTAGTAACCGGTGGAATGTACAACCTTTTCATTGAAAATATATCACCCAGTTATTCAGCTAAACATGTTTTAGGAAAATCTATAAATTTAAAACTCAAGGTTTGTAGGTGAATCATTGAGCAGTTTGTAGATGATATTTGATGTTTTAGCTTCTTAAACGTAATATTAGAAAACAATAATGTCACTTTTGATTGAACATTATGCATAACTCTAATAACATATTGTAGGCATCCGTAGTTAATTATGAAATACCGGTGTCGGTGTTACATTACGTAAACAGTGCAAACAGCTAACACACGAAATCCTCCTTTGCAGGTTTTAATTCAATAAATTAACGCGATATATCTTGCAATGCACAATTGTGAATATTCAAGTAAATATACATGCCAAAATCACTAAATTGTATACAAAATGTTTTGAAAAGTTAAAACAAATCTTTCAATGTTCCAGGCCATGCAGAACTTCCCATCTCTTAGTAGCGACCAAGTAACTTGATTAGTGCTAACAAGATAATTATAATTTGGAACCAATGTATTTGATAATTTCTACTTGTGTGTTAGATGTATCAGTATAATCAATGAATCATAATCTCCATTGATTAAAGCATCATATAGTGTGAAATGCTTGGTTGATATTTATAAATAATTTGTGCATGGGGCGTGGTAATTGTTAATAGTTGGAATTAATTAATTTGAATGCATGAAATAATTTGTTTATTATTAAAATAAATTACTTCTCATTGAAAATACTGGATAGTATATAGTTACTTGGGAATGTCAACAAAAAACACTGGTAAAGACCTACAGGGTTTTAATTCTTTAATAATACATCCCAAAATCTTACAACACTGTTGATATATAACTCACAATAGTTCATATTCATGCCCCTGTGTACTCTATAGGCTGTAATGTGGCTGGTTGGGCTATCAGCCAACCAGTTGCGATGTCAAAACCAACCCTAGCAGGGCGGTTGTGTCTTTTAGAAAGGCGTTAAGCGGGGATTGCTTAAACCAAGTATTTAAACGGTTTACGCAGTCGATGTCTGTGTATGCATACAACAGACCCAGAAACCCAACTGTGTACACAAGGTATTCATGACTCCCACAGGGGTTATTAATACAATTGTATAAAATGCTGTCAAACTTTAACCATATCAGGGTTCAAATTAAGGGATCGCGAATCGCTATTCGCGAACCGTTTTTTAAAGTTCGCGAATTACAAAATTTAACAAAATCGCGAAATTATAAATTACCGTTACTGATTTTGCGCACTTTTAATAATAAATCATCAACACGTTAATATAACATCGTTTGCCTTCAACATAACATTTAACAATGGAATTACTATTACATTTATTTACCTTGCCTTTACTTTGCGTTATTGACGCATAATAAGCATTTCTATCACAACGCAACAATAGCCATTATGCGTTAATATACCACGATTCCTTTATTTATGATTGGCGGAGATGCGACACATCCCTTTATAATAAGGTTATATGGTGTTTTAACAAGTAAGATTTCTCGTTTCAAAGGCTTCGTTTCGTCGATATTCGTCCTATCCTACACACATTAACTTACGACACGTTTATTGTAGTTTATCATTACTACTATATAACGGTACTGTTTACTTAATGAATTATCTTTCTGGCTTTAAAGATTAGTTTGAGAGGTTCTGAAACCGCATTCTAAGGCAATTAAAAATAGCTAAAGCGCGAAAACGATTTTCTCCTAACCCACGCATTTCGCGAATCGTTTCAAAATCGTTAATTCGAACCCTGCATATTGCAAAAAGTTCCACGCAAAGTCATAGCCACAACAGGTACACCACATTGTATGAACAATATGTCAGTGAATAATATTAACCAAACGATGTAATATCTTCTACCCCCCCCCTCCAACATCCAACCCCCCCAGATAATAGAGGTCCTCCCAGCCACTGACCGAGCCTCCGAATTCCTTCAAACCCTCGGACATTTCTATGAGGTCGTTGACCTTAAAACCGCTGAGGCGGAACAAGTGAAAGCTCTTTTGAAGAAACGAGGTTTGTGATGTCATAACTACAACTGTTATATTCGCAACATTACAATGTTTTTTGTTTGTCATAATGCTTGTTTATTTTTCCTTTTAAAATTATGATGTCATAGACAACAAGCCACTGCCAAACGGAAACCATTTATCAAATGGAACTCACAATGGTGTTGGTGATGTCACAATGAGAGATGGGGTCATGGAAAAAACAGGTTTGTCGATATATTCAGTCGCTGATTTAGCTGCATTGGCATAGAAACCACTTCAAAACACAGTTTATAATATTCTATAATGATATTAATGTAATATTGAAGATGTTATAATGATCTCAATAAATAATTGTGGAA
>CH003196.1:825476-867202 GCA_000149265.1 Ciona savignyi
TCTGTGTTAGTAATTCTTGACAAAAAGAGTTAACACACAATCGTCAAATTATCCCGCGTCCACCGTCTTGCAGTGTGGTTTTATACATTTTATAATATTTCCATGAAAGTTGTAAGCGACAGCGACGAGGATTTTTGTGACACATCGCCCGACCTGCAGGATTCGATGAGTCATAATTCAAGCAGCTCCGAACCATCTACGCTGAGTCATGATAGTTTTATAGGTATTTTTGTCACCACTTATTATGATGTCATGAGTGTAATGATTATGACATCACAGGTGGAAATAATTTGGAATCTGAAGAATTGATGAAGAAAATGTAAGTTAATAATATTTATATCAATTAAATAGTGATTTAATGAATTAAATGTTAATTCTATGAATTAAATAATGTTTCTATGGATCAGGTCAAACAAAGAAGGCACAATTTCTCACGGTGGGGAATCTGGGACGCATGGGTTAAATGAGGGGGAATCCCCACAAGAATATAGGGGTCCGGATGAACGAAGTTCCCCACGGCGGGTTCATTTCAACCCTTCACCCAGTCCTACCAGGGAATCCCCCTTAAGTGGGAACGGGGCAGGTGGGGGTGACAGGGGTCACGATAGTCAACTGTACGAGAGAATAGCCATTGTTTTGTCACAACTACAACGAGATATGAACAGCGTGCTGACTCGGCTGAAAACCCTCGAAACAATAACAATCGCACGACAGGTTTGTTTGTGATGTCATAAAATCAAAGTTGGTTTATTTATAATACTCTCTATGACATCACAGGAATCACATCACTGCAATCATTGTTGTATCCATGGCAACAAAGGATCGCACACCGACCCCCCCTGGTGGCCATTTCCTGGTCTATGTCCGAGGATCGCGATATTCTTCCTTATATGGCCGTTCGTGGCTCGGATTATCTCCGCTTTCTTTCGTCGGAAATTCCGGTTGTGATGTCACAATCAGCTCTCTGCTTCACGGTAACCATCGGCAACTCGTTCTAGAATCTCGAAACCTTCATAGAAATCATCATCGTGAACTCCAAATCTTGAATACCAGTGAAGATAAGCTCGTTGGTCGAACATTGGCCGACATTTCTCGATAATTTTCCTCATATATTGCCCACTAGAGGTCAGGTTTGAACAAAGTGTGATGCTTTTCCTGTGTTTCGAAATTTATATTATTTCTATATAATTAATAAGATTTCTATGTCACCTTTTTGCCGACCGATCAAGCCAAACATCCATCGGAAACGGATTCCACTTCACAAAGTTGTAACATTTCTATGAACACAACGATTTTATAAATTTTTAATTTTTTCTGATTTATGTTGTTTCTATGTGGTATATGTTGTGCGAAGAATGTGGATATTATATGTGGCTGTGATTCGTGGTAATTCTTGGAATACATGGCAGTACTCGATGCAATATGTTCGATGAGAATTGAATAAAATTAACGTAAATTAAAAACGATTGTTATGGCAGGTTATAGGAGAAATAATCTACAAGTTAAATGGTGTGTGGCTGAGGTATAGGATTTAATGAGAACGGAATAAGTCTTAAAAAAATTACAGTAAATGTGTAATTTTGCAAAACACTTTTTCACCCGTACATTAAGTATTGATGAAAAATGAAGTCAGGCTACCATGACAACGTACAGGAAGAAGAATTATTGAAATAAATTTCTTCAATAAAATATTTTCAACCTTTAACTTATTCGCAATAGCTCCTGGGTTGGGGGAAACCCCTTTTCCAATACCACGGCATATACATAGAGATGAAATACAAGTTCCACTTGAACGATTTCGACCAATCAGCGATCTCGTTAAGTTTTCCCACACGAGGGGGTCGTTGCTCTTGTCTGACACCAAGTGGCTAAACATAATTGTGAATTAACATTCGAAAACTCTGGTTACCAGAGTTATCATAGTTTGTTATTTACACTGGAGAAATTGTTGTATTTAACATATTCATGTTTATCTACAGGAATGGGAAAACCAAGGGGGTTAACACACGGGCAATCGTCAGATCACCTCGCACCAACCGTCGGGTTACCGGAGCTATTGCAGTGTGTTGTATATGATAGACACGTTCCTTCAATTTGGTAGAACCCATTAATCCGATGGATTCAGGCAATGTCTGCTAAGTGGCTTGCCCAAGGACACAACCGACTAGCTAGCGACCAGTTTCGAACCTGCAACCTTTCGGCCAATTGCACTCACCTGGTTTGTAATAATTTAAGCGAAGGCATGGGTGCAACGGAGCGTAACAATTCCCATGGTTCCACTCCAGTGGGTCCACCAGAGGGTGATAGAGTGGACACGGGAAGAAACATAGACATCATAGTATCAGCGATTGTCTCATTACTCATTATGACATCATTATGGAAGAGAACAATGGCGTCGGAATTCTCGTGAATCTTTGATATCGACAGAAGTTGGTTGTAATGCTGGGTGGGGGATTCCCCCTGGGAATGGGGGGTGATGACGTTCCAAAGCCTGTTGGATATAACATGGGTTAGGTAGGGGGTTATTTTATCTGGAATGGAGATGCTAATTTGATTCTATTTCATTGAAGGGTTTCAGTGTTTTACTACTTTTTAATGTGATAAACCAATGAAAATTGTAAATTACCGATCATTCATCTTTCTCCTTGTAGAGTTGGTCAAGGCGATTATTTAATGTGTTTACCAGGATGTTAAACCCGCACATAATAAGTAAGGCCTAGTTTTTCCTACTGACACTTGACCACTACAAACATATTTAAGAGCAAAACCTTTTTGTGTGCTATTTTCAGCTGATTGACTCACTGAACTAAACAAATTAAACAAAACGGAAAATGGAATAGTTGCTTTGTTAAACTATTGTTTTAGCAATACTTAAGAGTGGGTATCGAATTAATTTAGCATTGGAGTCATATTATGACGGTAAATAAAAAAACCCAATGGTAAGGTAGCGACCAGTTTAAATCCAACGACATTTTGACTAAAATGCGATTGAACTACTATCACGCTATCATCATATAATAATAACCATAAAGCACATTGACACATGCTCGACCACCCACCTGTAAGCTGTGGGGTATTCATCGTTGAGTTCCTGGCACAATCTTGCCCCGAACCCTGCCCCCGTCCCACCCCCTGTACTATGGACCCCTAAGAACCCCGCAAATGCATCGCAACTTTCTACTTTCACCCGTATTGCCCCCATGCACGCGTCGAGTACCGTCTGCTCATCGGTCACATAACCATTGTTCACCATTGTGATGTCATAAGGTAGCTTGTTATACCCCAAAGCAAAGTTAGCACCACAGCCCCTCCTAGTGGTGATGGAGTTTGTTGCGACATTGATCCGAGGACCAAGCTGGAAAATTCGATTTGAATTATTTAATAAACAATTAGCGGAAATATTGCTTCAAATTTAATAAATACCAGTGTGCATTATAACAGTAAAAAACTAGTTTTTAAATACAAGTATTCTATGACTAGTGGACTATGTATTAAAAACCTGGTTATCAAGGTTTTCACCACTAGGTGTTGTACTGAGCACCAGATTCTTAAAGTTTTGTGCTCTGTAGTGACTCCCAGTGGAGAACATATGGGCAAAAAATAGAAACCTTATTTTTTTTTGTTTCCCGTGAAAATTTGTTGACAACTTTGCGTTCCGCATCAATAAACAATGCTCTTGGCTCACTTGCCCCACCATGTGACCAAAGATTACGCTTCACATAGACATCTTCTGTGGCCAGATTTGAAACTTTCCCCCAAAATTCCTGTCCGATCTGTATCCCACACTGCCCCACATGAAGATATACGGTCGACATTCTCAGTCTAATGTTGGGCCTCCTTCCCTTACTTCAGTGTTGCCTGAAATAAAGCTAAAAGGCCTAGCCTACAAGTATATGGGAAACTATACACACAGATAACATTACTTAGTAACCCTTGGTTAAGAGAACTTACAATATAAAAATAAGGAAGTAAAAAAGGGGAAAAACGACAGTTTTTTAGCACGTCATAAAAAAAATCAAAACAATTTACAAAAGTATATGGAAGCTGGTAAAAATAAATGAATTGACTTAAACGTAGCCCATATTTCTTATAAATAACGACAGCAAATTGTCCTGACAACACACCAGCAACTGCATGCTTTAGTGTTTTGATTTTAAATTTCTGAAGCATAACCAAAACCAAATACCGTTTATTCATAGAAAACTTAAAACTCTCATCAGGTAATTTATTGTTGAATGTTCCGTAGGTATGTTATTATTTTTAATAATTTAAACATAGACACTTTACACATTATTTCTAACATAAGTATGTGATACGCTGGAAATTGGAAACAAAACGGGTGTTACCACACGGGCAATCGTTAGATTACCTCTCAAGCCCAGCGTTAAGTAATTGGAGATTAGCAGTGTGCTGTGTAGGATTGCGACATTCCTGCATTTTTGGTAGAACCCATTATTCCACGGGGTTCAGGCGATGTAGTCCACTTACCCGCCCCTCTATTCGGTCACAATATCACATCGATTTTTCCGACCATGTGATCCCAATCCCTTTGCCCACTACGTCACCAAATCAGGGATATACCGGTCGATCATAACAATGGCCATTGTGTGCGTTTCGAATCTGGTAATCCACCGGTGGGTGCGAGGTTATCTGATGATTGCCCGTGTGTTAACCCCCTTTGTTTACCCATCCAGGGCGATAAACATAAAAATCCTACCCTATCAAGTTAGTATCGATCTTGTGTGAAAATGCAACTAAACAATTTTAAAGTAGCCAGTCAATAATCTGCTAATTTCGCCGAGCATAAAACATTGTCAAGAGAGGTTGCATGGCCGAAGGGTTGTTGGTTCGAGACGAAGTTCCAATCAATCAAGAATAATATTAGGGTGGCCGGGGTGGGAGCCGGTGTATTCACATAATACGTTTGACTGTATATGAGCGCGGTCGTATGTTATGCGGTTTACAATCATATACGTAACAACAGAGCTATCTAGGGCTAAATCATACACGCATACGTACGTGACCGACAACAACCCTAAATAAATCCTTGACGGGGGATTCCCCCGCCAAAACAACAGAAACGTTTATTCGTCTAAATATTTTCGAAAACCACTAAAAACATATATTAAAAAAAAATTAAAAAATTGAAATTAAAAACCGAATGTTAAAATTTCCTAAATAAAACAGCAAAATATAACAGACAACCCTCTCAAAATGACAATATTTCTAGACAAAATACCAAGTCTTCATTCATTTTTCACCGATATAATTTGGTATTAAATCTTCATTTCGTGAATTACTTCATGAAGAATTACGAATCTTTATTTCCTCCACATTCTCAGTGTTTCGTTTTCCTCGATCTTTTTTCTCGTTCCCCAATCCTTCTTATCTCCGCCAGTGCTCTGCTGGGTGGCGCTAGAGTGTCGGTCACCCCGTATCGACGTTTCCGCGGAAGTTGCGATTCGTCGTCCTCTATGACGTCATCAATATAATGGAAGTTGATTGGTTGGTGGTTCGTCTCTCGATTTGGGATTTCTATGTGGATTTCCAACGTTTGGCAGAATATTTTATGTTTTATAGATAAATCGCCAATATTACCTCATCCCCACCATCAGGATAGAATAACGTATTGAACAAAATAAAGATCACCCTAACACAGTTGGTGGGTTAGTGTGTCACATTTTAGCTGAAGGGTTGTGTCCTTATACAAGGTACTTAGTGGTTATTAAACCAGCAGTATGGGTTCTACTGAAGTTTGTTTCAATCATACACAACACACTGCAATAGCTCCGGTAACCCGACAGTGGGCGCGAGGTGATCTGACGATTGTCCGTGTGTTAACCCCCTTGGTTTCCCATTCACGGGGATAAACATGACCATCCTCAAATCTCCCACATTCGCCACCAACTTTGTTGTTTCTCTCGAAGCTCGCTGTCATGGAACATCTGGCATTTCCTGCCTGCTCTGCAGCGCCCTCGTCTGTACATCCAGCAAACCTGGTGGTTACAATGTGGGTCACACGGGCAATCGTCAGTTCACCTCGCACCCACCGTCGGGTTACCAGGACTATTGCAGTGTGTTGTGTATGATTCACACGTTCCTTCAATTTGGTAGAACCCATTAATCTGTTGGTTCAGGCAATGTTCGTTAAGTGCATTCAAAATCGATCATCTAGTGTCCAGTGTCGAAGCTGCAACACTTCGACTGCAAGGCGACGCACTAACCAACCACGCTAATCATCCACAAAATGAAGCAGCCGAAAGAGTGGGGACATTGGAAACCACCACGTTACCTCATGCCCACATTCAGATGTCGAGGGTAATTTAAATATGACATCATAATCACCTTTCTCCCATTAACCTGGGTGATATTGTCTTTGTTCTCCACCATTGTGACATGGCGTTCTAGAACTTCCCTTTGTTCCTCTTCTTTCCTGTTGTGATGTCATAATAGTTCAATCGAAACTATTGCATCATAATAGACCCACCTGTCAAAGCTGGTGGTGAAGACCGATGTGTTGGTGGTCGATTGCAGGACGTCATCAGCTGGTGGAAGGACCACTTTCTCTGGGGTAAAACAAATGTTTGTTTAAGAAGCATGGGGGATAAGTATTGTGGTTAAACCAAATTTCCCACCAAATAGATTGCTGGTCGCCAGCTAGTCAGTTGTGTCCTTGGACACATAGCGGAAATTGCCTGAACCCAGGGGATTATTGGGTTCTATCTAATTAAATATTCTGCCATGAATATCTTATATTATTTTTTCTAGAATTACAACCAAGGGTTATTGGGACCATCCCACGGTTATTGGGACCATCCCAAGGTTGTTGGGACCACCCCACGGTTGTTGGGACCATCCCACGGTTATTGGGACCATCCCAAGGTTGTTGGGACCACCCCACGGTTGTTGGGACCATCCCAAGGTTGTTGGGACCATCCCAAGGTAGTTGGGACCATCCCAAGGTTGTTGGGACCATCCCAAGGTTGTTGGGACCATCCCAAGCATGTTGGGACCATCCCAAGGATGATGGGACCATACCAAGGTTGTTGGGACCATCCCAAGGATGATGGGACCATACCAAGGTAGTTGGGACCATCCCAAGGTTGTTGGGACCACCCCAAGGTTATTGGGACCATCCCAAGGTTGTTGGGACCATCCCAAGGTTGTTGGGACCATCCCAAGGTTATAGGGACCATCCCAAGGATGTTGGGACCATCCCAAGGTTGTTGGGACCATCCCAAGCATGTTGGGACCATCCCAAGGATGATGGGACCATACCAAGGTTGTTGGGACCATCCCAAGGTATATTCACCTTTAGGTTTCACTTCTTCCTCATCAGTTGAGTCGGAATCGTACTCTGCAACGAGGTTCATTGTTTTCTAAGTCCCATTATAAGATATTTATGTGCGGTATAATCTGCGGCCGAATATGAAGAGAATTCAGGTGACTTTGATGCCCCCTAGTGGTATCTAATGATGTTCGCAGAAAGATCGGAACAGACAAGCTACAACTATTCTTGATGACCTGGATATAAAAATATAAGGATATCGTCAAATATATTTGTTATATAAGTGTTGAGTGGCAATAGGCGTAAACTGAGGGGTGACAGGGGTGCAAATAAACCCCCACCGTTTAACAACACGTCAGTGTGTGATAATGCTTACCAACAAGTTTTAACATGATGATGCACTCATGCAGCAAAACAACGCACATTACGCCAATGTTTCCAAGTCTTCCCAGTGTCTTTATACAAGCACAATTGAAATCATATGTACAGCTATACATGCAATAAAGCACATTAAACGTAGTGTTTTTCAAAAAATTCAAACCAAAAATTCAAGCTGTGAAAATGCACTGTATAAGTGTTTCCAGTTTTTTTCTATATACCACATAAAAAATAATGCAAAAATAGAAACATTGCACTTTAAACAAAGTTTGGTGAAAAGTGTTGGGTAACAATGGTCATTGTTTGTAACGATCGAGCATTGTCCGATCCATTGATAATTGTCGACGATGGATTTTATGCAAATGAGGGGTTCCTTTCGAACTGGTTGATCGGTGGAGTGTGGAACCATGTGATGATGTCATCGATGATGTCGTTGGTGATATCATCGATGATGTCGTTGGTGATGTCATTGATGATGTCGTTGATGATGTCATTAATGATGTTGTTGGTAATGGAAGGTTCATATTACGGGATTTCCCCCCCTCCGTGAACAAATTGCTTTTAATATGAGTCGGAGAAGTAGGTTTGTCACCAATTGTGATGTCATAACTACTGGTTGGTGCGAAACTACCACCACTAGGAGGCGATGTTGTCTCCAGTGGTTTAACTCCTTTCGGACGCTCGATTTTAGTCATTCGCTCCGACTTTGAACATGAGGGTTGGTCGGGGGGCTTCCCCTGATGCCGGGGCACCATGGGGCTATCGTGGCTGGCGAGGCTGGTGTTGGAACTCCGGAGTAGCAACATCCGGTCGAACATCCCGAGGTTGGAGGAGGGAGTGGAGCAGCGGGAGGAGAGAGTGAGATCGCATCGAACGAGGTGTTGGAGGAGCTCATCCTGCGTCGGCCCGGCCTCTTTCGTGTCGGACTTCGCGAAGATGTCGAGCGCCGTCGACATGTCCCACATCTGTATCGTCCCGTTCACATGACCCGTGAACAAGTACCGACGAGGTCGCGACCCCATCCGGGACGACCCCTCACACTCGTGCAGACAGAAGCATGAAATGGGGGAACTGTCGATGGACGTGATCACCGCCACACGGAGGCCACTCGATGACACGCGCACGTAAAGTCGGTCGGAAAGCGGGAAAAGTTTTTGGATGAAAAGTTGGAGTTGATCGCGATCGCCGTGTGGCCCGATATTGTTCCCAACGGCATAGCTGCTTGCCGGGTCGATTGGTTCCAATGCAAGGATCTTAAATGATGCAAGGGGGGTTGATCCGGGCTGGGTGGATATCATTCCACGGAATCTTGTGACCGTCCATGTTCGGACGTGGTTGTTATCGGCGCAAACCGACACTAGGTGCTTCTCGGACAACATCACTTTGCACACTGACCCGCGATGGACGGTGAACTTCTGGAAAAGTTGGAATCCTTGGCCGACAAGCTCGGGGTGTTGCACGATGACGCACACCGATCCACTCTGGGTTCCATATGCAACCTCGATCCACGTGCCCACAGTCGGGGAGGTTTTGGGGGTGAGATACACGCTTAGCGCAGTGATAGCTGAGTTTGACTGGTCCCGGTACAACTCTGTGATCAGCAGATCGTTGTCCTTTAATCTGAGTGGGAACTTCTGCATATCGATGTAATATATCCCCCCATTTACCCCACCCAGCAGCAAGTAAGAACCAGCTGTGTCGTAGCTTGTAATCTGCACCACGTCTTGCGCTTGCCAATGTTGAGACACAGCGTTCCAAACCCCCACTCTCCCACTATCATCATGACGATTTCTCCCCGTCGCCACCAACTGGCTGCCGATGAAGAAGAGCGAATCGATGCTGGCCGTCATGTTGAACCTCCCGATCTCGGTGAACTGCGCTTCATCTTGGAAGCTCCACAGTCGAATGAAAGAGGAGAACGCAGCTGCAACCATCCTCGTCTTGGAGTCCGGAGCCATCCCGTGCACTTTTGCGTTGATCGCGATCCTCCCAACATCTTCGTCGAGATGTGGAGTGACAAACACCTGCTGCCACCCGCTGTTCTCCTTCACTTTGTAGCACATGACGGATCGGGAGTACGCGACGGCGATCCAACTGTTGTGTCCGGTGATCATGAGCACCTCGCGCTGCGGAGGAAGCTCCTCATCGGATCTTGGGAAGTCGAGGACGCCATGGAAGAGGACGTTTCCGCACGACGAATGCTCCAGATCCTCACACACCGACAGCCGACTCACCAACGGCATCACTCCGTAGAACTCCGCTTCCCGTTTCAACGACGGGATATCAACATGATGCAGATCAACTTCCTTGGTCCGTAAAAATCCGAGAATAATCTTAAAAATCTCCGGATCTCGGTCGATAAAAATTGCTCCTTGTTCATCTTTGTTGGAAGAAATTCTTCCGGAAATTAAACTTGAGAAGAAAGAGTCCGGGATCCATCCCAGAGTCTCCCGGGATGTTGAGAATCTGGTTCCCCCAACATTGAGGTGGACAATCGGACCAAATACGCTTGTATCCATGGATACTATTGTGATGTCACAATCTTTTTCTTATTATAAAACAATCATTCTTAAATCAAAACATCCGTCTACCGTGGTTCACCTTTAAATTTAAATTTTTTTAAATGGAAAGAAATTTGATAAATTCATTTATAACTCTGGGTTTGACCAATTATACAGTTCTATGCCTCCAAGTGGGCGTAATGACCAGTCCAAAAATGCTATAATCTTTACACAGGACATACCATACATGACCAGTGGTACTGCCATGACCCTATCATATGGATTCAAATGTTTCCTTTAAACAAGTATTGTCCCATTTGCTACTGTGGCATGTTGTTGTGGGATGGATAACCTAATGGGAACGGTAATCTAACCCAATCATTAGAAGTACAGCCATGACACAAACAATCTACTGGCACCCACATTTTTCGTCTAAAAATTATCATGTTCTGTTATTTTGTCCGACTGGTTTAGTCTGGTGGTATAATTCGTTTAATTGGTTTTGTCCTAGGCAAGGAACTTATTGGACATTGCCCGAAACCAGTGGATTAATGGGTTCTACTATATTGAAGGAACAAGTCAATCATACCCGTATGGAAAGTATGTCAATTTTCGCCGAGATCTCGAGTGTGCACGCGCCAAATATTTAAGTGTGCAGTGTGCAAACGTCCAAGAATGCACACTTCAAGTGTGCACACAATCTCCTTTTCATAACTGTTTTACCAAAATCTTAAAAAAAATATTATTCTATCCTCATCTTTCGTGTCCTTTAGCTAACATATCTATCTACATAACTAAAAATGTACGGAAAGTAAATTACCCGAGGTCCAGAGGTAGGTTTCCAATTTTTTGGAAATTATACGATGTTTATACTGCCAGCTCGCGAGCGTGTGTGAAATTACCCAAGTGTGCAAAAGATGCAGGGAAAAAAACTCGAGTGTGCAGCTGCCGTACTTTCCATACTGGCAATCATATACAACACACTGCAATAGCTTCGGTAACCCGACGATGGGCGCGAGGTGATCTGACGATTGCCCGTGTGTTAACCCCCTTGGTTTTCCCATTCACGGGAATAAATGAATATACTATCCTATCCTTTGCGTAATTAGGCTTGTCGAAGCATAATATACCTAAGGCTATATAAAAAGCAAACAAAACAAAAGAACGGTAATTAAATTGCTTTAATGTAGCTAAGCAATGGCGCAATAATGTATTATCTTGACTAAAACTTAAGCTACAAAAACACTAAGGTCAAAACCAGTTATCACAAGATTCTCGTTAGCTATTTTCCCTTGCCCACCCAAACATATCTCCTGTGGTTTAATGTTTTTTCACGCTTGAGTGAATACACTTTGTTACGATCCAGTAATTACGCCATAGAAATACAGTAGAACCCCGCTTACCTGACCACCCACGGGACCGTGATCCAGCGGTCGCGTTAGCGGGGTGGTCGTGTTAGTGAATTTTGATTTGGAGAAAGTTGTCGTCATATGCGGTTAAACGTCTGCATTTTTATTAAATTTTCACCAAATGCCATTATTTTTATAAGATACTGCAGAATGAATTTAATACTAAAGTTTATCTTGTAAGATTCAGTACTGTTTGCCACAATTTCTTTCGCGTGCGCTCATTTATTCTTATTGTTTTGATCATAAAAGAAATTTAATCTTATTATTTTGGTGACAAAGGCAAATTATTTGGCACATGTGGTCACTTAAGCGGAGTCAAATTTGAAGTTTTGGACCAAAATATGGCGGTCCTGGTCTGGAAACCGGGGTGGTCGCGTTATTGAAACGGAACGTAATGCATTACCATGGTAAATTATTTGGGACCGCACTAAAGTGGTCTTGATAGTGAGGTGGTCGTGTTATCGATGTGGTCTCCAAGCGGGGTTCCACTGTATTTGTGTTACTTTAAAATACTTGTAGTTGTCTATGCTCTAGTACAGTGATTCCCAACCGCGGCTCCCAGCTAGCCTTGTTGCGGCTCTTATTGACCTTAGAAAATCCCCTAAAAAAATATTAGAATCTGATTCTAATAATAAAAAAAATAAAATTAGTATTCTAAAATTACCCTTGCTTAGTTTGAAGGCTGGGAAAAGAGTTTTAACTTCATAGTTAAGATTAGAGGCAAAGCAGTGTGTTTTTATGTTTTCATGAGTGTTTTCATGCGGCTCCATACGTATTCTAAAATTTGAAATTTGGCCCCGACACTAAAAAAGGTTGTGAACCACTGCTCTAGTGTATATGGGACAAACTAAATATCGGGGCGACCCTAGAGCAATTTTGATATCAAATTTGCATTCTGTTTTCGCCTCATAACGTCATTTATATTTATCACCTCATGACGTCATTGAAACTTAAAGCAGATGTTTTGCAACTTCGTCATTATTTGCTTTATAAAGCATTGTGCGATAAATTAAAACACACACAACTTAATAAAGAAAACATCTACGAGTGGAGTTTTCCGGTTTTTCTATTTAGTGGAGGTACCGCTGCCAGTCGAGTTTAGTTCCACTCCATGTGTGTACATATGGAGTCGGAGCGGAGATTTATGTACTAGTTATAGACGGCAGCGGACCCTGGGACCTGGTCCCGACTAACTCGTGCAACGACTCTGACAACGTGGCCAACTCCGCGTCCTCCCCGGCTCCTCCACTTCCAGCACGATCGATAGAATATTCTCACAGTGTTTCGTATCCTGAAGGGTTGTTTGTATGTTGTAAGTAAACGATGCGAGTTACTAAAATTCGACGTGGCTCATGACGTGGTACAAAACGTGGTGCATGACGTGGTGCATGGCGTGGTGCATGACGTGATACATGACGTGATGCATGACGTGATGCATGACGTGGTTCATGACGTGATACATGACGTGATGCATGACGTGATTCATGACGTGGTATATGACATGGTGCATGACATGGTGCATGACATGGTGCATAACGTGGTGCATGGCGTGGCGCATGACGTAGTACATCCGTTTCTTCTTACTCCTTTTCCTGTTATCGCTGTCTTCCCACTCGCCACCCACAACCTCATTTGCATATTGAAGCCATCAATCCATAAGCCACTACAACATCCGATGTCGTATACAATTGCCACAGTTTGATATACAACTCTCGTCCAACTAATCGATGTTATGACACTCGCCGCTACAATCTTCATATCTAACCAGCGCTTAATAAGTTTAACACCCATGCATAAGTGAAACAAACGGAAGAACACTCGCGTCTTTATGTCACACAGTGTTTTTCCTTTTATTGCGAAATATTAGTTTTGCAGCTCCCAGTGATTATTTTGTGAAAAATTAAAAGGTTGCCGAACCCTTGTCATATACACTCGCTGCTACAGCCTACATACGTCACAATTTGCTCCATCTGCTTCTGCACTCTCCATGCCAACGGTGACGTAACGACTCACACGTCACACAGTTGGCATGACAACATAGATATTGGGATGTTTACCGATTTTATTTCTTCCAAGCAACGTTAGCTAGGTCGTAGTGCGCTGGGTCACATACAAGGCATCAATCGCTCCATTGCTTCCATTCATTGTTCTTACTCGATTCACCATTAGTTGAGTTTAATATGTTTTGCCCCAGTATTAAATCATGGCAATCGAATCAAATCGCGACACAGGAACACTAAAATACGGTAAAACGAACAGTCGTTAAAACACATCATTTAAAAAAGGATATAATTTTTTTTTAAATATAGCGGACGCGGCCGCCAAACCTAGGCGAAAGAACAATAATGTGCAAACAAACTTTAATTAAAACCAAACAATATAAAGCCCTGAAGAAGAGTGTGCGGTAAAGCGCGACCAGTACTGAGGGGAAGCCGGCTTTAGGAGAAGGCGTGTCCCGAAAGCATTCCGACATTTATACGCGGCATCTGGTCCGTACACGGATCGGTTGTAGTTCATTTTAGTATGAAGTTTACTTCTTAATTTGGATAACCCGGGGTAACCAAATATTACTAGGTTAGGATTAAATATGTTTGTGTTTATCTCCGTGGCAGATCACCTCGTACCCTCCGTCAAGTTACCGGAGCTATTGCAGTGTGTTGTGTATAATAGGCACGTTCCTTCCTTCAAACTAGAACCCATTAATCTTCTTGGTTTAGGCGATGTCGTTTAAGTGCTCAAGGCCACAACGGATTGTTGTGTGGTGTCGAATGCGGTGATGATGGACGGTGGGAATGTGAGACAACCGAGGCAGGAAGTGGAGAAGTGAGGGGGAATATAAACGTGGCATTTGGATGAGGGGAGGAGAAAAGGAGAGAAGGAAAGGACTTACATTGAGGTTGGGGGGATGGGGTTTTGGATTTTCTGCGATTTCGACATGTAGGGTTGAGGTGTTTAACTTGAAGATATGGGTGGAGTTAGAGTGTGGAGTTTGAATATGTGGGGACTACTGGTTTAGAATTAGTTCCTCAGCTAACTTTTCCAGCTTCCGAACCCCAGTGTTCCCCGTAAACGTCGCAACTTTCAAGACGGGAACACTGGAAGTGCAGAACGGAGTTGGTTTCAACCACAGGTGTTATATATATAATGCGCTTGGATCATTATATGTTAATTTTCTATCAATTTATCTGCGCCCACTAACTTGACAAACACTTAAAATAGTTTATCTAATCATTGTCAATGAGGTCGGATAATATTGGTTGATTAAAGCAAACTTATACATTGTGTAAATATTTAATAACTTTAACCAATTTGCCTATTACGTAAATATCTTTGACACAAAAATCTTATATTTTAATTAAAACAGGGTTGAAAAGGCCACGTAACACAGCGTGAGTGTGACGACATAACCCGGATCTGAACGTCACAATTGTTTGAATAAGCGGGCATTGTCTATGTTTGTGAAATACAAGAAAACGCGATTCGCGCCACTTCTAGGGCTTTATAAAGTCATTGAGATTGCCGGCGTAATAGTCCATCGATTGTTACGTAATAGAGAAGGCTGAATATTAGTATGTAGATGACTAAACAGCTAGTCGATTCAATTTCCTATAAGTATTTTTTAAAATCGATGTGAAATAATATTCGTTGAGTTGGTACAGCCACGATCGGTTCTAAGATTGCTGTGGCAGTTATGCGTTGTTTGGGATGTTTATATTAGGTTATCTTATGTCCATAGTCGGGTTACCTCGTGCCCACAGTTGGGTTACCTCATGCCAACAGTTAGTGTACCTCGTGCCCACAGTCGAGTTCTCTCTTTATTTTAATCAAATTTTACTTCAGTTTCACACTCCAGTTAGTTTTCTTCGTTTTAGGTTGTCATATTGTACACTAAAAGTAAATTTTTTATGTTTCTTTTTCGATTCGGTCAATTTGAATGTGATGGGGTTAAAATATCGTATTTCCAAGCAGCAAAGACGCAATATAAACTGAAATTGATGGCCGCTAGTTGTCGCACAGTGAAAATATTAATTTTTTTTATTGTGTTGGAAACGGTAGCCGTACGGTCGTGTGGTTGAATGGTTTACGCGACCGCTGCACATACCGACTACTATATACAAAAACGGTCCTTGTGGCTAGCCCAACCTGGGTCCGAAACTTGGCTCGGGAAAAAAAGAAAAAACATGTTGGAAACGCGAGCCCAGAAATGAAAGTATACCATTGTTGAAGAAGTCAGTAACCAAGATGTGTCATCCAAAATAATCATTCCTTGAATTAACCAACATTCACAGATTCTAGAAATTTAATTTTACCAAAATGATTTTCTATTGGACGAAGCTGTTCCGGTTGGCTGCACTTCTTATGACGTCATCGGTGCATTGTGACATATTATTCCCGAAGGACACGTCGACCGATTTTGTTTTCCCGCCAAAAATACGGAGATCTTCGACCGGAGTTCCTGATGGCCATCTTAGACCGCTAGGTGGGGTGATGTTGTTATTTTAGTTTATTTATAGTTTCCACGATGAAAACACGAAACAGGAATTTCGATAATAATTAGCAAAACGGAAAAGGTGACAAAACGACAGTTGTTAAAACACGTATAAAGTCATTTATTTACTTTCGGTATATTTATACGTGGCCGACAAGCCCAATTTTGTCCCCGTTTGGTACCGTTGTCTTGTTCGGGTTGTAATGCGTCGTTGTTTCGAGGGCAATTTGCGTGAATTTCGTGTGACGATGTATTTTGCGGAGTATGCCTTCTAACTTTCGGGATCAACTAAATATTATTAACGTAAAAAAGGAAGATTTCCACAATCATTAGATTGTCTAAAACGTGATTTTCCTCCAAAAGTTTCTAATTATTCACGAAATTGTCATCTGACCCACGTAACACAACCGACCATAGCAGCAAACGAATCAAAAGATCAACAAACCGCTCGTTTCTTGCAAAACCATCTCGACCAACAACCTTGGTTTTCGTCGTTGATAACTTTTAAATCTATTCCCCACATTACCCGGTCTTGGTCTGGTTAGTCTGGTGGTTAAGTGCGACGCCTTTAAGCCGAAAGGTTGTAGGTTTGAAAATGGTCTCTAGCTAGTTGGTTGTGTCCTTGGGCAAGGCACTCAACAGACATTGCCTGAACCCAGCGGATTAATGGGTTCTACTAAATTGAAGGAACATGTCTATCATATACAACACACTGCAATAGCTCCGGTAACCCGACGATGGGCGCGAGGTGATCTAACGATTGCCCGTGTGTTAACCCCCTTGGTTTTCCCATTCACAGGGATAAACATAAATATCCTATTCTAAAAGAGTATTTTGTGTAAGATTATACATATTCTTACATACTGCAATAAAGTCATGAAATATAAATAATAGAGGGGGCACCCGGATTTGAACCGGGGACCTCTCGATCTGCAGTCGAATGCTCTACCACTGAGCTATACCCCCTTACGATAATCAGCGCGTTTATTATGATATTTAATCAATGGGTAATTGTTGTGCGCGCGATTTGCGACTGTGTAGTAATTAGGCCACTGGAGGTCGTAATGTGACGTCTATTAGAATCCCAGCGTCACGCGAATGACGTAGAACAATTGGGGGTGGAGCTAGAGACACTTTGATTGACAGATGTTGCTAAGAAAGAAGCGGGCGCGCGAGCGCCGTAATTAAACGACGAAAATGTGCGAATTGGCCATCCTACGGGTTAATCCAACATTTGTATGTCATATACCGGTGCACGAGCGTACTTATTATGATGAAACAAACACCTATCGTCCTATCCATCACACGCGAAGCTCTATTAAATTAAACGAACATCTCAATCATATACAACACACTGCAATATCTCCGGTAACCCGACGGTGGGCGCGAGGTGATCTGACGATTGCACGTGTGTTAACCCCCTTGGTTTTCTTCATACCGACCAGTTTGCTTAAGGCAAAGCATATAACATGGCGGTCACAGGGAACTTCTGCAACGGATGGGATTCGAACCCGGTCAACTGGTAATCGGAAGGTTGACAATCTTATTATCCCCAGGTTGGCAAAGACCACCGGAGGGGAAAGTCATAGAAATAACGGAAACCCCCGATCCTAAGACTTTCTGGGAGACGCATGTTAAAGACAAGAAGCCACTTGTTATCAGGTATGACGTCATAATGTGCTGTGTATGATTATGACGTTCTTTCAATTTTGGTAGAACCCATTAATCCGCTGGGTTCAGACAATGTCCGTAAAGTGCCTTACCCAAGGACACAACCGACTAGCTAGCGACCAGTTTTGAACCTACAACCTTTCGGTTGAAAGGCGACGCACCAACCAAGGTAATCAGTCGCATAAACATGATAATATCCATCAACCACACGCAGCTCTATTATCCTCACCCCATCCCCACTACAGGAAAGGCATCAACAAGACAGCTGATTGTTTCACCAAATGGACGGACAATTACCTTAAAACCACCTATGGTGACGTCATAATAGAAGTGACGAAAAAGAAGCCAGGCAAGATCGAGGTTCCTCACATGATGACGTTGAAGAAGTTCATTCTTAGGTTAGTGTGACGTCATAACAGTTTTAAACGCAACTATAAAACATTCAAAGCTTGTGTTACATTACTTGATTGCATCAGTCGGGTTCGAACCCAGGACCACCGGATCCATTAATAGATCCGCGTGAAAGGTGATTGTATATATGTCGGTCTCATTAAACGATCATTCCGCTTATATCTTACACCCGGGCTAAGTTTGCACCCATGCATGCGTCACCATTGATACATACGTCATCACTTGCACATACGTCATCAATTGTGCTCACGCCATCAATTGTACATGCGTCACCATTTGTGTATACGTCACCATTTGTGCTTACGTCATCACTTCTGCATACGTCATCACTTGTCCTTTCCGACATGTGGTATTTGCTTTCCGATCCTCTGCTCTCTACAACCCCAAGTGGTCACACCTTGATTATTTAATATTTCTATGTCCAGATACAACCTCGAGGACTGGTACCTCGTGAGTCCCATCCCAACGGAAATGATGTCAGACGTACCGATCATCAGAAGCCTTCTATGTGGTAATTTCCGGTCCCACCTGCTGGAGGCGGAAATGTGGATGAGCTCGGGCGGAACCAGCTCCCCCATTCACTACGATCCCGATCACAATGTCCATTGTATCGTCACAGGGAGGAAGGACTTTATAATGGTCAACCCGAAGTTCAAAGATCGATTCGAAATGAAGGTTTGTGACGTATGGGGTCGTAAGTCCAAGATTCTGGCGCAGTATGTGGATGGTTGGGTTAACCTTCGTGGTAACCTGCGGCTCTTTCATCCTTCTGATGCGGCTCTTATAATTTATTGCTACTGTAGCGAGCGCTTAAAGGGGAACTGAAGTCAATTTTAAGAATATCTTAATAAATGGAAAAAAATACGCTGATTTCAAAAATCAAATCAGTTTCTTCCAATATTGTTTTGTTAAAGAGTTATGAGCAAATATGCATTTTATTTTATGTTAGGGGATTTCCCGTATTACGTCACTGACGTTGTTGAGATTTCGTGCCTATATGCATTGTATACAATCATGTGCCAGTTTAGAGGTGAATTAGTAACATAAGCGCCTGCAGGAGCGTTGTATTTGCGTTTTTTTATGAAGACTTAGCATAACACTTGTCATATAGCCTAACTGAACCAATGTACCCGCGTGACAGCTTACCTTAAGCGGTCATTCAGGCCTGCACGGTCCTGGACCTAAGCTGAATGCTGAGGTATACATTTATCGTATTTAAATGACTTTAGAATAATAAGTCTTAGCAATTTATATCATAAAGTGAAGGCAGAACAAAAAAAACTAGAACAGAATACATTCAACTGTAACTGCCAGCAATTTATAGAAATAAACCAGCCATCAAGCAAAGGCTAGACTATGCGGTGGGAACAGCCTATTTCTTTTATGGTTTACCTTGGCTGTTTGTATAATGTTTTGCTGCTGTGTATGTGGTGCATTTAATGTCTGCTGTTGTGTATGAGGTGCAATTAATGTCTGCTGTTGTGTATATGGTGCATTTAATGTCTGCTGTTATTGAAACTGTGCATTAGCCTACTGGTTAAGAATACCACTTTTTGCATAAACCAGTTAATCCACAATAGCCGATGTGTAGTCCGACAATAAGTACACAACAAGCACTTAGATATGTAAGTGAAGAATATATATAATAAACCTTTACTTAACTACCCAAATAAGTTAATAAGAATATACCACTTTTCCAATTCAGTTCTTTTTATTAGATGTTGTAAAATGCCTAAAGTTTACAAAGTAAAGGAAGCCATTAAGAAGGAAAGAAGAGTGATTAGAGCATATTGTTTTGCTCCGGGATGTACAAATTTCTATTAATGCACACAAAATTCCAATCCACCTGTGCACTTCCATCGATTTCCTCACAGCGACAAAAAACAGATGAAGCAATGGATACAACAATGCAAGCATTCTAAACTAGCTGGAAAAAGAACCGCAGTGTGTAGAGCACATTTTCGTGACAAGGATTATCATAGTAAAATTGAATTTGACTCCAATGGAGTGGCCAAGATGATGAAAACAAACCGCTTGGTGAAAAATGCAGTTCCAACAATTTGTAGGAAGCTGAAGAATCTGAAATGGAAGAAACCAGTTCTGTAGAAATAAGTACCACAGGATCTCTGGTGTCATTTAGTGATGAAATTGCATCTTCAGTTGGGAGTAGCTCTCATACTGAGTTAAATGTGAGCAAAATAAGTGAATATGTCCCATCATCACAGTCTTCATCATCAAAGTCAAGCGAAGCGATCATCCAACAGTGATGATTTCAATGCTATTGGAGTCGTTAAATTGATTGTCTATTTACACTGCTTGTTACAACTTTGAATTTGTGTTGTTTTATTGTGTACAATAAAACTTCTTTCATCCATGCCAGAATGCTGAAAACTGTCATCCATTTTAGTTATACAACATTAACTTAAATTTACTCTAGAAATCAATAAAACAAAAGAAATTTGTTAAAACTCCTATGTATATGTATACCAAATTTCTTAGTTTGTAGCCTAAGGGTTGATAATATCATTGCTAGTCTACGTTACAGATTATGGCTATATATTAAAAAGCAACAATCATGAAAGAAATAGGCTGTTCCCACCGCATAGTCTAGCCTTTTCCTAATGGCTGGTTTATTTCTATAAATTGCTGGCAGTTACAGTTTAATGCATTCTGTTATAGTTTTCTTGTTCTGTTTTTACTTTTATTATTTATGATATAAATTGCTAAGACTTATTATTCTAAAGTCATTTAAATACGAGACCTGTATACCTCAGCATTCAGCTTAGGTCCAGGACCGTGCAGGCCTTAATGACCGCGCTTAAAGTAAGCTCTGTCACCATGTACATTGGTTCAGTAAGGCTATATGACAAGTGTTATGCTAAGTCTCCATAATAAAAACGAAAATACAACGCTCCTGTAGGCGCTTCTGTTACTAATTCACCTCTAAACGGACACATGATTGTATACAATGCATATAGGCACGAAATTTCAACAACGTCAGTGACGTAATACGGGAAATCCCCTAACATAACAATGAAATACATATTTGCTCATAACTCTTTAACCAAAAAATATTGGAAGAAACTGATTTGATTTTTGAAATCAGCGTATTTTTTTCCATTTATTAAGATATCCTTAAAATTGACTTCAGTTCCCCTTTAATAAGTTTAACACCCATGCATAAGTGAAACAAACAGAAGAACACTCGTGTCTTTTATCTCACACAGTGTTGTTTTCCTTTTATTGTGAAAATATTATTAGTTTTGCGGCTCCCAGTGATTAATTTGTGGAACATCGGTTCAAATGACTATTCAAGTGCAAAGATTGCCGACCCATGGTGAGTGACGTAATGATGGAATTTGGTGTAAAATCACCCTTCGCTCGATCGTGTTAGTCGAAATCCTGTATGATGTCATAATACACATTACCAGGAGGACGACGGTGTTGGGGTGTCTACGATCGACGCGGAGATGGTGAACATGTACGATCATCCCAAGGTGGGCAAGACTGCGTGGAGGTGGTCCACTCTATGGCCCGGTGACTGTATCTTCATACCTGAAGGTGGGTCGTGACGTCATATGTGATGACGTCATGTGTGATGACGTCACGGTATGACGTCACTTTCTTTTTTTTACCAGGACATTTGCATCAAGTCCGATCCTACGGTCGCAGTCTCTCTACCTCCTTCTTGTGGACGAATTTCCGGGAATTCAACGACACTGGGTGCGCTGTTGCCAACCTCACCAAGGAGGTTCACCTCAGCGATCTCTCGTTTGTGTGGAAGCTTTATGACGTATGTATGGGTGATATATGGTGGGGCCTTGTTTATGACGTCACAATGTTAATTTTAGGGTGAGCGATTGATAAACACCGACAATTATGACGATCCGGAGACATTACGTCATCATTTGATGACGCTCATGCGTGACGAGCCGAAACTTCCGCGGGAAAGGTGACGTCATAGAAAAAAATGTAACGTAATAATAACACGAGTAAATTTTCAGATTTTATAATTATTTCGAGAAAGCGCGAAACGAGGAATCGCGAAAGCGGAAACAGACGCCGCACGCCGCGTTCAGACAGCTGGATTTAAAGAAGAAGAATTACCTGTCCGCGCGCGACATCCAGCGGTTGCCTAGCAACCTTCTCAGTCGCGTAGCAACCAACTACATACGCCCTCAAGCGGATGAAGTTGAGGAACTCCTCAAAGATGAACTTTGAAATAGAAATAGTATAACGTAGCATAGAAATAATAAAAAAGAAGAATTCGCACAAAATAGAGAAAACAAATTTTGTGATTTATTTATTTATTTGGTCCCAAAACGATTAAATTGGCTCAGAAATGTGGAAATTAAGCTCTTTTCGACCATCGGGTCAAAGTGTGGCCTTTCAATGTGATTGTCTCCTTCAATTGGTCGCCATCCATCTCGGTTGTGACGCAATAATTCTCACCCTTTGTCACCATTTTCGGCCCATCCATGTTGATCGTGACCTAATAAAACATAGATTGTGTTGATCTGTGACGTTTCGCGAAACATCAAATTTGAAATTATTTTGTCCGCCAGGTTGTCTCAACCGGTAAGAGCGCTGGTGTTATGAATGTAGCCGAAAGGTTGCAGGTTCAGAACTGGTCACTAGCTAGTCGGTTGTGTGCTTGGGCAAGGCACTTCACGAACATTGCCTGAACCCAGTGGATCAATGGGTTCTACCAAATTGAAGGAACGTGTGAATCATATACAACACACTGCAATAGCTCCGGTAACCCGATGGTGGGCGCGAGGTGATCTGACGATTGCCCGTTTGTTAACCCCCTTGGTTTTCTATTTCCTCTATCACAATGAAAACCAGAAAACCACAATTTAATTCATCGGACTCTATTTCGCCCGAATACAACAAACAAAAAACCAGCGACCCGGCGAGGCTAGCACCCGAACCCATCACCCTTCCTACCTTGACTTTATCGCCTTTGATGGTTTCGACCTCTGTCTCCTCCCCCAGCACGAATGCGTTGGATGTCGTCTTCTGAGGTCGGATGCGAGTGACGGTGAATCCGGATCCGCTCTTCTCAATCTTCGTGGTCGGGAAGACCTTGCGCGCTATCTCGATGTATTCCTCCGGGACTCCTGTGGGGGGGGGGGGGGGGTTGTAGGGGGCTATACATGGTCCATATCTATATATGAGGGGGTGGTATGGGTGATGGGGGGTGGTGGGGGGTATGAATAGCGGGTATAATATATCAAGTAGGGTTTTATCCGAAAATGGATTATCCAATGTGATAGATACCTTTCAAAGTGACTCACCCACTCCCTTCATGAATCCATCGAAGTTATCGCGCTTCGCGACCACGTATGTTCCGACGAAAGCGTCCATCTTGTTTCAATTAGTATTATGACGTCACAACTGTAGAAAGACTAATTTTATTCTAGAATTCTATTCAGTACCGACGTGGCTTACCTTGCAGAGAAAGTGCAGCGCCAACATCGAAACTTCGATTTTAAATCGTCGTCGCTTTTTCTCGCACAGGAAGCCAATGTTTGCTCACATCGTGTTTGTGACGTGATAAACGAGGTCCCGCGACGTTTGCAACCTTCATAAAGCGATTGTGGTTGCATAATGGGGTTCATTGTGACTTTGATTCTAGATTTCATAAAACTCGCGAATTTAACGATTCGTTTATTACGTAATAATCACCTAATAAAGCTTAGTACAATAACACCAAGTTAAAATGGTGATTGTTGCGTGAAAATGCATAGTCATTCCAGAATGATCTTAAAAATGACCATGTTATTGTGACGAAATAATGATATTACGAAACCTCACTTGAATGTGACGTCATATTAGAGCAATATTTTCGTTGTGAACTCAATGAGGTTTGTTTACGTCATAGAGATCAATTGTTCGAGCATAGAATCGTTGTTTGCAGCTCATCGAGGGATCGAACGGTGCAATACCTCACTTCCGGTGCTTCTGTGACGATTGCCGGTGTAACAATAATCATTATGCTCTCCCATCACGTGATAAACATGAATATCTTCGTCAATATGGCCACTGTGACGTGACTATCCACCTGGATCATGTTAGGCACGCCCTTACTTCATATCCATGGTTTATGATGTCATAGTCATAAATCTATGTTACAGACCGCAAATACGCGACAACGCGCGAACGTGGGGTCGATACCCCCACTTCACATCGGATGACTTGTATTTGTGACGTCATGAAAGAGTGGAAATTTACCGGTAGAATTGAGAAGATATACCGCCACCTGGCGTCTTACTGTTGGCAAAATACCCACCACTAGGTGGGGGGAAAGATGAAGTAACCAAAGTCTTGTTGTTTGTGACGCATGGACTTATAACAATGAACTTACAATGAGGCTTTGTCACGTCACACCAGTGTTAATAACGTGATAATCGAATAAAGCGCGCGTTGCTTTTGTTCGGGATACTGGTGTCTGTTACGTCACAAGTTAATTGAGATGCAGATACAATCGACCTTTCAACAAACTTCATTGTTCGACTTCTATATTTGTGACGTAATAATAGAAAGGCACGTTGCGTGCAGTGAACCCTGAAGTCGTTTACTCCCATTATGACGTCAAAGCGTCCTTTGCGTCACAATCAAAGAGAAGTTAATTGTCACAATCGTGAACAATCAAATATTCATGAGAACAATCACACTTGTGACAGCACAATCATATCAAGTGCTACGTAATAATCGTCATATTAATATTCATTGTTCTTCATAAGAATCCTTAGTGACGTCATAATAACCAATCTGTTTACCGCGCTTCCGATATTTCCCGCATCGCGACGAAATAAGATCAACGCTGTCAGGTCACAATGCAAATTAGCGCGATTTGCAGGTTATAGAATTAACAAAAATCATTATTACGAAACCGCGAAGCGCGAATTCGATTCTTTAAGTGATTATGACCGCAAAAAGGATTTCCCGCCAATTTTCGAAGAACACGATCCAAATGGCGGGAAATCGCGTTGCTATGGCACATATGTCGTCAAGGTGATTAGTGACGTAATAAGTACTAAACAATGAGTGAAAGCGATCGTGCAATCGCGGCGGGCGCGGTGCGGGAGGGGGGGCACGTTCAGGGAGGGGTCACTTCCGAGCCGCCCCCCCCACATCGCGTGTCGACCACCTGGATTATCAGGACCGGGTGTGACGTGGTAACTACTACGATCGCGTCATGCATCTGAAAATCAAATTCGAGAATCGAGTTCACCGCGACCTTGTGACATCACATAGGGCACATACGAGGGATTGGGGGTATTCCCCTTCATTCCAGGATCATCTGCAATGATGTCATAATCATGAGTCAGCGTTTTATAACCGTTTTTATTTTTCGCAACAATAAAATGAATGTTTTGATTTGCAAAATTAGTTTTCGTTGAATATTTCAGACCCTTTTGTTAAATTATTCACATTTTCCGGGACTTTCCCTAATCCAAGTTTTGCAAAACACATAGAAATAACAATTCGTTAAATCAGCTTGAAATACTAAACAGAAGTGTGCTGGCGGATGAATATATTGATTCCCGCAATTGAGTCGGAGAACAATGGATTAAAGTTTTCAACTCGTAAATCTGGGGAATTCCCTTATATTCCAACTGTATCGATTAATATTGGCAAAATCACAACGTATTTAGGGAATTCCCCACAATAAAAAATCAAACTTGCTTTTCAAATACCTATCGCAATATTTATCAAAAACTTTTAATTAGCAAATCTCGTTTATGACGATTCAAATCAAAATTATTTGATTGTAAAAAAAGAAGTTGTAACAACATAACGGCGATGCCACACTTGTCACGCTGCAGTCATTTCCCATGAACTCCATCAAATATGCGCGAACCACAGCATCTAGCATGGGATGGGTCTTCCACAAAATCCCATCATCGAAGCGATCCTCTGTACTGCTTGTGCATTTGTGCATAACTGTATGATGATAACTTAAAATTGCAGGTTTAAATAAAACCCTGAATCGAATGTTCTTTCATAGTTGTATTCTCCGGTTTCCAATCATTGTGACGTATTTCCATTGTGTGCATTCTGGAACTATTTAATCCCATTTGCCTGATTATCGTAATAATGAAATCATAATGCTGGACCAGCATCGCGTAAAACAGTCATTAATAGTCGGGCGCGATTGCGCGAAAAATATCCATAGATTCTAAATTATTAACCTCCACCCAGCATTATAGATGCATTCGCGAAATCGAAATTTCGCCATTTTAATTAATCCCGATTTGCATACGACCTCGGGCTGACTTGTGGTGGTCGTATAATAGGATAAACACAAAACTTCCATGTTTATGTTGCAAACACACATTAGTTGGAGAACCAGTGGTACCTCATTTCCTACTGCTGGCCACAAAGGGGCGTTGTTCGGTTGGTAATCACCCCCAACCCACCCATATATGTTATTACTTGGGTGAATTGTGGATATTAATTGTGGCGAAATATTCCTAGAATGAACCCAAATTTATTTATAAATTTTAATTTCATTATTGGTTTATAATTATTCGTCATTTAATAAATTTCATGTTAATTGTATAAATTCATCTGTTGATCTTTATTGTTGCTACACGCTAAACATCCCGGTTGTGACGTAATAAACTCACACGTGTCGCGTCGATTGTTTGTTTGTGCATCGATGAACTCTTTGTCGCTCACAATAACGAACTTCCCGATTTAGAGTTTGGCAATCGCTCAGAAAAGAACCAACTTTCGCTATGGGACTCGTGTTACTGTGTTTAGATTAAAATAAGCTGATAAGCGACGAATAGAGCGATCAGCGCTTCAGGTGTTCTAATTTTATAGCTGACAAAAGACGGTTCATGACGTAATAATCTCTATTGTAACATCGCACGTTTTTTCTAGAAAACTTGGGTCACGTGTGTCATGTCATAATATTGTTATTGTTCTCTTTGTTTCAAAAGTGTGTTGGTTATCACGTCACAATGGCAGAGCTATTGTGAAGTCACAATAAGTAATTGTAGTTTTGTTGGTTCATATTTGTAACCCGACCAGATGCATTAGCGGCATTCCGTAGAACAGTGGGAAGGGTTTGTGGAAATAATTCATCGCTGGACCGCCACCCCCCCCCCCTGACCTCACAATGACAGCGCGACACATTAGCGACAACCACAACAATAATTTCCAATTCCTTGGAAGCGTCATATATTATTAATGCCTAATACACTCGGCATTCATATGTATGGGGATCTCCCTAATTATAGATCGCCTAAATAAAGAAACGCATGACGTCAGTGGTTAGTTAAAGCGAGGAGCATCACTGAGCAAAAAAATGACAAAAAGGAAAAAAATCTTCATGGTCGGTGGTATATAAGGGGTGGATGGTTGTGTGTAACAGTATATTGCAGTGGTAGCACCAACCGTGCTTTCCCATGTTGTATATTATGAACGTTTCTTCAGAAATTATATTAAATATAGTTTGTTTTGCGATATATATGTACAATTAACCAGCTGTATGAAAAACATATTTGATGTTTACTTTTCTTTGCGCATAAGCTGGCTGGTTGTCTTGAAGTCAATTAAGTTGGCAAATCCGCCAGAATTTCGATTCTAATTTCATTAAAATCTGCAAATTTAACCGAACCGAATTTTCTAATTAGCAGTGAGCCACGGTTTGGGCGGGATTAAGTTTGTTTGGGAGAATTTGACCAAGTATTTCCTCTTTTGCTCGCACACACGCAATGTATGGTGTTGTGCATAATATTTAAAGATAATCTAACTTTCTATATTTCAGATAACTTCTAAGGAATTAGTAAAAATCGCTGGAAAATGAAAATTTTATTTCTGTTGTTTATTTGTTTTGCCTCTTCAATAGCCACAGGTAAATATTCGATTTCTATGTTTTATCTCCAGCAATACTAACTTTATTTCAAAGAATACTCAACGTTAACCTCGATTTAACTAGTTTACATCCTAAATTTCTAAAAGCATAGCTAAATTTATTTTTCGAAACCCAAGAACGAAATACGGTTGATGTTTATTTGATAGTACCATATGATATACTAGGCGACAAGACTTACATTTTTCAAGGCGCCTGCTTAACAATTGCCTGAATATTCAAATTTTGTTGAAAGCAAATACCTATTCGAAATATCTTGATTGGAAATTAGTTTGCTTTAAATAAATTTATATTATGTTTAATATTATTGTTCTGGAAATACATGAAATAAATTTGAGGTCTAAGGGAAAGTTATTTCGTTTGGTTCCCAGCTACATGTAATCTTCGATAGTATCTTAAGAAGTTAGTAATCACTACAAAGTAGCAATTAAACATATGTGCGATGGAACGGCGATGGAATCGACATTAATATTTAATCCTCCTTCCAGAGTTATCTCGCTCCAAACCTGCACGTGGAGACATCAATTACGAGATGTGCAGGGAGCTGTTGTTGTCGCCCGTTTCATTCACGCACATCAAGAGTTTGTGTGGTGAGTTATATATGATCTTTGTGGATGATATTGTCGGACAAGTCGTCGGTCTTTAAGCGTTTAAAATAAAATGCTCTTTGTCTAAGGGTTGTTTGGCCAAATGGTTAACACCACCGCTTCAAAACAAAGTATCAAATCGTTCCAAGTGACGAGGCCATGATGTGGTCGTAATAACTCATATTTAACAAAATAGGTAAAATGGCCATTATGGGTCCGAATCTTGGCCTGGTTAAAAATGATACTGTTCCAAAACCAGCACTGCGATAACTTTGTGTAACACTGTTTGCTTGAAAATGATCATACCTCCTGCAACTACCCTTATAGCTTCCCGCTTGTATTGTTAGGTATGAATGCAAACATCGTGTATTCAATTGATATTATTACGCAGGCAATTACTTCAAACGTTCGAGAACTACACGTCAACAACCCGTTGTGACGTCACGACGATATCCTGAAGCTTTGCGATCTGATGATGACGTAACAAACTCTCGTATGACGTCATACAGGAGCGCGCAAAGACCCGAAATGAATTTATTAGCGAGGTTGGCGGCCATATTGAAACGGAAGTATTTCCCGGCGGAAGTGCAGAAGGCGCCGCTCGAGCGCCACAGAGATCACTTCCGGTCCGACGACAGCCCCATTTACCTTATAAGGAAATGGTACAACACCCTCGACGATTAACGCTCGACAATCGAATTCTTTTATTTTCACTGTTCCGCTAGATGTCGCCCACTGTCACATGGTTGTCACGTCACGTGACTTCCAAGTTATCATTTACTGTGCATTGTTGTTGTTTGTTTCGTCATAATCGAAATATATATTTAAAAAAACCTCAATATGTGTTACGTCATGTTCTCGAACAGAGCGACGCGAAATTCGATTCTCCTGCGTCATACACAGATACATTATGACGTCTCAAAAGTTGACGACAAGTTTATTTCAAAATTTTCGGAAAACGGAAATCGATAGTTTTTCAAACATTTCTAAGAACTGACGATGCACACTTAAGTATTGTTGGAAAGATAGGTGATCTAGGGAGAATGAAAGACACAAATAATGGCGACTATCAAATATTAATGCTTTTCCTTTGTTTGAAATGTCGTGGATACGGTGGTTACTGTCGCCATCCATCCATTGAATGACGTGTACCTTGCGATGTCATAGGAGGGCTTGTGACGTTGCAATGCACCATTGTGATGCAGCAGCGTGATTGCAACTCATCGGTCAGGTGCGATTGTGTGGCCGAATGGTTAACATGACCGATGCATATACAGACTACATACAAAATATATTAGGGACAAGTCCACCATGGGTTCGTAACCTAGTCCAGTTAAAAAAAGAAAAAAAATGGTAAACGCGAATAAAGCATATACCGGTTCCAATTTAATAAAAAACAATATGGTGACGAGCCTATCATGGATTCGATACGTGGCCGGGTTAAAATAGGGGTGAGGTTTAATCTCTGGACCGACGCGTTAACATCAGGTCAAAGAGGTCATGACCTCTTCTTGTCCATGAGGTCACGTAGACAATTTTGGGCTATTTGTGGTTGATTCGAAATAAAATTTTTGTTTTAATCATTTCTCCATTATTACCCAACCCTATTGGATAAACATGGATATCTCATATCGTTGAACTGCGATTTCTATTTATGATTCGGGTGATGTCATGCAGGTTTTTAACAGTCAAGCCGGTTAAATCTTATAAAAAGAATTTAAATAATTGACGCAATTTTAGCAATTGCTCGAAAATACCTTGCGTAATTTTTGCATTCACATCACCATTGCTTGAGAATTTCCCTTGTAAGATGAGATTTGGAGATAATGGGTCCTGGCGTAGAGTTACCAACTGGTAAATACTGACTCTTATGTATTATTGATGGGGAGCGAGATTTTTGAGTTTTTAATTTTTCTTATAAATGACGTTTTTAGAAATGCCAAATGATCAATAGTTTTAAGATAATGTCAAAATATTCGCGAATCTACTAAACTGTCAGTAGTCTATGAATAAATTATAAAAATGTCGGCATTTTAAGCGCAAACTGCGGTTGTTTATGGTTGGGGTCGTAATTAGGGCTTAGCACGCGTTATCCGGGTAGGGTTGGCTAAACGTGAACTCCGTTCTTGGAATTGGGGTACAAATCAGTAAATTGGTGTTGATTAAAAAAAAGCTTATTAGCTCCGACTAATTTGATGTTGACAGTCAATATGTGGTTCGGAGAACGTGATTGGAATCAAGTTTGAGTGAAATTGGAAGTTTATATTTAGCTCAATCATATAAAAATAGCAAATCATTATGAATGTCTCAAAATATCCTGCATTTTGGTTTGATTTATTGCTTGAATTTTGAACGACAACACTTCTTTATTACGTGATGGAAATGATAGTTGCGTTTATGGGGTCATCAAGATGTGAGCGAATAAACGTGCTTGTTACGTCCCAACGTGCGGGAGGTACCAACACACCTTAAATAATAAGATGATTAACTTTACAACGTTGACTCCCTAAATGGTTGCTTGGAGGCGAAAATATTTAGAAACGAAACGGACTTATATAGTCTGTATGTGCAGTTCGCAAAAATACCAGCAACTGAAGATGTTTTCGTACAAATATGTAGACAGTATATCAGGGCGGGGTATCTTTTGATATTTTCAAATGAACAGCTGTCTTGTAGTGTACTTATCATCTAACATCGAATAGCCGGATATTGGATTCGTGCAATAATGCTTTCTTTGCGTTCGTTTTTCTAATTAAAAATTAGTTTAGTTCTTTCTGTCATTAGTTTTCCAAAGTCCCTAACATGTTTCCAAATGCTGACTCATACTTTTGGTCCTAAACTGTTTTCCAGTTACAGTTAGTTTTTACAAAAATAGCTGCTTTGATTTCAAACGGAAAAAGTTGAGGAAATTGAAAATTGGACCAATGCTGTGCATGTGAAATTGTAAAATAATAATATTGTAAGTCCAGTAGGAATTAGGTTTTGCAATCATCTGTTTAGTGGGTGCTAGTTGTGTACTACAACAAATAAAGAATCGATTTAAATTATTCTACGCCTGCATAAGGCATGATAAAATGAAACAAATTTTAAACACATCTCCGGAAGAATAGAGCCGATTAATTTTAAACAAAAAAACAAGTTTTCGTGCGAAATCGTACTAAACCAGTATTACCGACGCTTCAAAATTATCCGATAATCTCAGTAATGCTGATGTGGTTTAATTAAACGTGTTCCATGATTAACTGCAGCAATATTGTAGCATCACACCCCGCGGTTCGAAATTACCAACGAGCGTTCAGCCCTGACACTGTTTATTTTTAATCTAGCAACTCAGATGTTATCCGAACTAGATAAGTTGAAAAGTTGGCTGATTAAAATTTTGTTTATTTATAATGAGGGTTATCGGTGCCGTAACAATCACGATTGTTGACGTAACAATATCCTCGATGATGCAGCATTTCTCCCCAACAGTCGCGAAAATTGTAAAAAAAAATCGATAAAATCAACATTAGATATCATAATTATAATTTCTTTGAATTATGTAATAAATAAAAACGAATATTAAAATAATAAATAAATAGCGAAATACATTTTTAAACAGTATGGGTATAGGATTACAATGGTTCTCGCATAAGTTTAAAACACAGAGGGAATTTCACATTCTGGAAAGATTATATCACTATGTTACTTCGCACGTGCTACTGTATTGTTACGTAATAAATAGACTTGTTATTGTGTGATGCGGTAGCGCTTTAGCGCCCAGTCGCGGCCAACTTGTCTAAAAAATGGATAGGATAGGATATTCATCTTTATCCCCGTGGATGGGAAAACCAAGGGGTTACCACACGGGCAATCGTCAGATCACCTCGCGCCCATCGTCAGGTTACCGGAACTATTGCAGTGTGCTGTATATGATAGACATATTCCTTCAATTTGGTAGAACCCATGAATCCGCTGGGTTCAGGCAATGTCCGTAAAGTGCCTTGCCCAAGGACACAACTGACTAGCTAGCGATCAGTTTCGCACCTTCAACCTTTCGATTGAAAGGCGACGCACTTAACCGTTAGACCAACGGGCCGGACTGTTGTTGGCTAGATATCGAATACTTCATGGGCTCGTCATTTAAACCGTTTTTTCAAAATAGAAGTAGTATATGTATCAGTCGCTTTAACCATTCGGCCGCACCATCATACAACCACTGCTTTGAATAGGTGGCCAAATTGGGTGCAGCTCGGAATCTTCGTTATAGTGTGCCTCATTAGGGAGTTAGAGCACGACTGGTGATCTAAGCGATTTCCGCTAAGTGCCTTGCTCATGGACAAAACCAACTAGCTAACAACCAGTTTCTAAACTGCAACCCTTCGGCAAAAAGAACTAACTCACCAATCCTTCGGCAAAAACTCGACGAACTAACTCACCAATCCTTCGGCAAAAAGGCGACGAACTACCCCATCAATCTGTTCGATCCAACCCTGCTAGGATGCTGAGCTATTTGATGACGACAGAGAGGATCCTCTAACACATCGGGGATTTCCCTTGTGAACTCCGCCGTCTTTATTTGATATATATTTTAATTGTAGGTAGTGCAGCCGGTTGTGGGTCGATCTGTTAACTGACCACGTGACGAGCAGTGCAATGAGCAAGCGATGGCTTTTAACTCAAAGAGATTATGACTTAATAGGAGCCATTGAAGCAAATATCTTTCTTTTATAATTTATATCTCAACATATTTTAAATTACGATTGCTGTCACAGAGTCAACATATATTTTTGGGTTCGTCGTCCAACCTTGTTGCCGAGGGTTTTCGTTTGAAACCGGTCGTTAGATAGTCGGTTGTGTCCATGGGCAAAGTACTTATTGTTTAAGCCCAGCGGATTAATAGGTTCTACCAAATTGAAGGAACGTGTCTATCATACACAACATACTGCAATGGTTTCAGTAACCCGACGATGGGCGCGAGGTGATCTGACGATTGCCTGTGTGTTAATCTCCTTGGTTTTCTCATTCACGGGGATAGTTAAGAATATCCCATCGTTGGATTAGTTAGAGCTATAGGATATTCATGTTTATCCCTAGCTAGACGGTAAGGTAGGTTATATATGGGCGTGGTGGCTGTGGTACAATTACACAGCCAACAGACGATTTAATCTTTCTATTACAAATGTTGTTATACTATTCACAAGCGGAGAATAACCTGTTATAATGTATTCCGGATATCCACCAATAAAAAACTAAACAGACATGCGATGACTCTATTTTCATAGGTTTAACACAGCTATATTCGGCACGATTATTTTAGTCATATGTGTATACAGTACATTGCTACACCTTTAACCGGCAGAATAGAAATAACATTCCACACCCTTCTTTTAATCTGTGATTGTTTACTGTCGCAATAAATCGGGGGTTTCCCTGTGACGGGTATAGAATTTGGTTAAGCATCTTAACCCGAGTCACGTATGTAGATTATTATTTATATACCTCCGGTTTTCCAAATGGTATTTACTTTTTTTCTAAGAAATGACACATGTTCATACTTTTCTAATAAACCTATCACAGCGGAAATAAAAATTACGTCTTGTTAAAACACAACAAGTAGAGTTTACGTTAGAGATTTTCAATTCCAACCCCGAACACTCGGGTTAAATTTTATGTGACAAATTATGTTGAAAGTGGAAAATATTACGTCAGCTGAAAATAAGACTTTTCTACCCGTATCAAACCGACACGTTTACCACTGGAAACTATATTTAACCAAAACCTGATGAATTTTTAGTTAAATATGCCTCTAGTTCGTCATATGTCTCTAGAAATTTCGGTACATTTGTTTTCTTTCAAGTTTGTGCAAAATGGATGAAGATTTTGCAGAAATTATCGATGACTTCGGTCAAAATCGGCGAAATAACGACGTTACTTCGAACTGTAGTTTAGCCGCAGAAAAGACAGAGTGTTCTGTGAAACCGAATGACATCAGCGAAGATTTGACTTGTGAGTTCTTGGAAGTGACCTTTCATCAGATACTGTACGTGCGCAAAGTATATACGCCCGATATCTTCGTTGCACGCAAAAAGTACAACATACCGCGTGCATATGTCGTGTTACCCCAGGTTAAACCAATATATTTCCGATATTGTAAGCTCTATAAAACCACTCTTAGCGAAAGGTGTAGTGAAAAGAATTGTTTTCTCAATGTTGAACGAACTTTCAGTGGTTGAGGAGTTTGTGTTTGAGATCTATCAAACGAATTCTCCAGATGAATTTTCCGATCAGTTTATGGTGAATCTAGAATCTTCTTTCAGATCTGTGTTGATTAAATTAGCAAATTTGGCTCCTCACCCTGAAGTACCCAAAGTTGCTACGAGCTTCCAAGTTTTCGTTCATATTCTCGGGAATTCATGCTTCGATATTTTAACCACTGACGTGTCTGGACTTACTTGGATCAAAAGTGATGAAATGGAGACAAAGTTAAAATTATCTCCAGTGAAATCAATAAATTCGCAATATTTAAAAATGCAGTTGTACGTTTTGTATTAAAGTGTCCATTTCAAATGAGAATGCAACCTGATGGTGACATTTGTGCAATATTCAAATTCTTGTTATATGATTCAACACCGATGATCACATGACTTCATCCAACGCATCATCGCATCCAGCCATGTCTCTCCGTTGTCGGACATTTCCTACTTCATTTTTAGCTTTTTCATTTTCAAAAAAATGCTGTTCTTTGTGACAGTATTAAAATACAAGACTTTGGAATTTCATATCCCTACCCTCTTTCATACTTTCCTCTTTTGTTATAGACTGTACCTTTAATCTTAGCCAAGAAAATGATGCAAGATATTTTTGAATTTATTTTATTTGTTTTCTAGAATAACTTGAGTACGGTAGGTGAAAAATGGCAAAGTACTTGGGATATGCATTGGCTGGTGGAACCGCGGTGTTTGGATATCGTTGTTTAATTGATCGAAGGTAAATATGCAAATTAAATAATCATGATTTGTAGTTTGTCCATAACACAATAATGTCGACTAATTTTTCGTTGCTATAATAATAGGGGTTGACTAGTCTTAAAAGCGTGGTCGTTTTTAATAAGATCTTATGCGCTCAACAGTGATAAATTTTACATGTATATGTCTTATTAATAATTATTTGTTTTGTACATTAATGTTTAGTTTTATAGTAATTTGTTTTGAGGTTACGTCATTCATTTTTGTGTAAACTCCATGCTTTTAAGATTGGATAGTACGGTACAAGGTATTTCCATGCTTACTAAGTTATTCGCAGTGAATGGGTGTAAGACCCTTTGATAATTATTTCTAAAATACAATTTAACCCCCTAGAATTGAGTGAAACATCTTATAACAATCATAAACAGTGAATTAAACATTGAAATTAAACATCCGTAGCTGATTTCAGGGGTTAAATGTATCCGAGAGATAATTAGCAACAGGTTTTACACCCATTCACTGCAAATATCATGAAATGAAACATTGAAACATCCGCAGCAAGAAACTTTCTCCGGAGCAGCATGTGGTCATAGTGGGTGGGGGGTACGGGGGGGTTCGTGTCGCCAAGCAACTGAAGGACCGGGGTAACTTCACACTGATTGACCCCAAGGGTGCAATGCACCACAACATGGCTGCACTGAGGTGAGTGAATGTAACATTGGTCACCATGGCTCAGTGTTGCCGGGCGAAATACTTCAGTGGTGCCAGGTATTATTGAGACAACACCACATACAATACATTGTATGGAAATTTCACTGAATTTATCAACTGAATTTATCGAAAGGTCAAAGCTTAATGCATAGAGTTGTACTATAGTCATAGCAAAAATCATAAAGTCAGAGTAATTACTTTTTATACAGATGTTAGACTTCTTTTAAATTTTGGTTATTAATCTATTACTTTTAAACACATCTAATTAAAAAAGATAAAAACCCAAATTTTGAACTAGTTATTATGAATTGTTACAGAATGAATGTTTGTATTGTCATGGGGATTATTGTGATTTGTATTTCAATCACTGTTTGTTGAAATAGTTTATCATCTTACCTTAGGCGTATTTGGATTTATAATTAATTAGTTGCTAACTGGTCATTTGTGCCCTTAGGCAAGACATTTAGCAAACATCACCTAAACCCAGTGAATCAGTAAGTTACACTGACACTAAAGGAACATCTTAATTATATACAACACACAGCAATAGCTTGGTAACCAGTGGTCACGAGGTGATCTGACGATTGCTTGTGTGATAGCTAGAGATGCACAAACTAGAATATCTTGGTATTCTAGAATAGTTATTTCGAATCCAGAATATCGAATCCTATTCTATATTAAAAAGCAAACTCGAGTTAACTCTTTCCCTCCCAACTCGCCATATATGGCGAGTTGGTGGGAAAACATGGTATCCCGTCTGTCCATAAATGGATACAAATCTAAAAAACGATTTCTCCGCAATGCGTAATGTTAGAAACCTCAGCTATGGCTCATTCGATCAAGGAAACCCTATATTTTATTCTCTGTGATTATCGTGGAGAAATATTAAAAATGCGAGGAGTGATAGCCTTTCTTTTTCAAGGCTTCGCCTCTTATTTCTATCGATTTTACACGAATTTACACGTGACTAACTCAGCCAATAGGAGTCGTGTTAACTTGCAGAGAAGCTCTTTTTGTCAAGCAAGTCTTTCTTTACATTCTCTGTGAATTTCGTGCCGTTGAGATAAAAAGGAGAGCGTTGGTGACGTTTTCGCAGCAGGCGGTTATGCTTCGTGTTCACCAAAGCATGAATCCAGCTGGGCCTGCTGAGCGCACGATAAAGAAAAAGGCGGCGAGACTAGCTAGTTCGGTGTGCCCTGCTTAAGAATATTGGATATAGTATTTGCGTTTGTTTGGTTTTGTATGCCCTTTTTACACTTCCTTCACTGTTCTTTTTTATACTTTTTACTATTTTAGTTCTACAAAACTAAAAACTTCAATGCGTTTTGGTTCAAGTTTTCATAATATAGTCAGAAAAAAGGGAAATTTCAATTACAAATAGTAAAAAAACTACTGAAGATAGAAATACAGTTCGAATTTTCCTGAGTACAAAAACTATTAGACAATCTACATTCCAATTTTCATCTCATTTGGGCATTCCAATAATAAGTGAGTATTTCGTTTGTCAGTGCACCTCAAATTTTTCAAAGTCGAGCAGAATTTTCTTTGCATAAAAAGTGGTGTTCACTAAAGTTTACATAATATATTCTTTATTAGAGGTAGATTTTAGATGTGCAGCTTGTTTAAAAGAGGGATAAATTATCTTTCCAACCATACTAAATATTAAATCATAGCATAAACTTTAGAAAAACTGTGCTAATTTGAAAATGACTAAAAATTGTAAAAAACACTGCGGGACAGCATGTTTGAATTAATGCATTTGGCCGGGAGTGAAAGAGTTAAAGTGGCAAGATCGTCAAAAATGTTCAGCTTCCGCTGACTACCTCTATGGCCAGTGTGATTACATACTTATAATCATAGGCGGCGACTTCAGTAAAATGTTACCGTTGCGCGAAATTTTATGACGTCACAGTCGTCCCTATGCCTCGAATTAACTCGGATAGAACTATGATACTAACGATTTACAAAGCTAAAAGATTAAGCCAGGAGTTTAAGTGTTTAATCTAAATACCCCGCTGAAATATTGCATGGTCGTTAATACGCAGCTCAGCGTCAACAATACAGAAAGAATATACCAAATATTTATGTGTCTGCGAGGGCTGTGCAAGAATCCAGATTTCTATAACGGTTAACTTATCAAAGAAAAAAACCGTTAACCGTTAACCGATGTTAGCCTACTGTTCTCTCTAGCTAATACTTAGTAATGGGAAGAACATGGGGAAAAACGGGAGTGCGTCAGTGGTCCTGTATTGAATCTAGGTCAACGTAACCCTAGGTCAAATCGCCGATCAAAGCAATAAACACCGCTGGAAAAGCGGCGCTGTGGTTAGACGATTTAATGTGATAATTATTGCGCAGCGGAAGTCGGTGCCCATGCTTTTAATATCCATTATAATCAACGCTGCTGCAACGTGTACAATGGAAATAAAAAGGAACTTCATGCAATTATAGTTTCTTAATGTGCAATGTGTATTATTTCGAATCCAAATATTCGAAATAAACGTAATATTTGGATTCGAATCCCGTAGGATTCGAATCCGGAAGATTCGATATTCTAGTTTGTGCATCCCTAGTGATAGCACTCCTTGCGTTTTTCCGTTGATATGAATACATCATGTTAATGTATTTAGAAGTGTCCTAAAATACGTCTAGAAACAAGATGGCTGGTATCAACGTTCGATTATTGCAGTGAATGAGAAAACCAAGGGGGTTAACACACTGGCAATCGTCAGATCACCTTGCGCCCATTGTCGGGTTACCGGAGCTATTGCATTGTGTTGTATATGATAGACATGTTCCTTCAATTTAGTAGAACCCAATAATCCGCTGGGTTCAGGCAATCTCCGTAAAGTGCCTTGCCCAAGGACACAACCGTCTAGTCTAGCGACCAGTTTCGCATCTGCAACCGTTCGATTGAAAGGCGACGCACTTAACCGTTAGACCAACGGGCCGGCTTAGTTTCGAATCTGAACCACCAATCTAATCGGTCAAACACCACCCCACAGAGCAGCTGTGGAACCAGGGTTTTCCCCGAGAAGCTTCATCCCGTACAAACCGACATTCGGTGACAACTTCGTGCAAGGTCGTGTCACCTCAATTGACACTGACAACCAAAGTGTGACGGTTGACAGCAAAATGGTACGTCCTCCTTATGACATCAATATACAACGCATAGAACTTGCCCACACAACAGTTAGTTGTCTTTAGAATATTTTCTTATTTTTTTTTACCCGGTTATAGTTGTGAACCAACCTGGTTACAGTTGTGTTAAGTCCATTTTTACACAAATCGGTGAATCAGCCATGTTTAGTTGTCATGAAAATAAAATTTGCTCTGTTCCTTTACAATACTCTATCTAGTGGTGAATGTTGTTGTCCCCATAGTTGGATAGGGTTGGGTTAAAACTAAAAAAAAATTATTCATCTTTGGAATATTTGTTGAACAAAAGTGAAATGTATGGGCTGATACAGCAAACCAATTATGCAATAATGGTGTAACAACTATGTAAGGATGATGCAATGGCAAAACCAAATGGGCAAAAGTTGCACAATTGATGGGAAATGCAGTGTTATAAGTGGCACAGTTGGTGGAAAAAATATGAATGTCAGGAAAAAATATTGGTCTATGAGTGCCATTCTGATTTTTGAATAACATTTTGAATAATTTTATTCTTGTCTACTTGTAAATCACCATACACACGTAGTGGGCGTTGTATTCAACAAATATATGGTTCTATTTGTTGCGGTGGTAATAATTTGAATAAATCTATCACCTGTGGTGCAATCCAATTATCCATCAAAGTCTATTCTATTGAAAGTTGACCCACCGCAGGCCCCGATCCCATACACCCAACTTGTGATCGCGACTGGGAGCACGGGACCATTCCCCGGGAAGTGTCGGCATGACCTGCCGACTCAGCAGTTACAAGATCTCTATGAGAACTTCACGACGGAGGTGCGATCGGCGAAAAACATCGTAGTCGTGGGGGGAGGGGCAGTGGGGGTGGAGATGGCCGGTGAAATCGCAGGGGATTACCCTGATAAGAAGGTTTGTGGCCAAATTAAACAGATGTATTTACAATACATATTCACAAGATGTGGTTATAACTTAAACCTTGTCAACTTTGATATTTAAATATGTCCTAACCAGATGGGTTCTGGGTTCAAGTTCCACCCTGCTCTCGTATTGTGTCATTGGAGCAAACCAACAATTGTTGCCTAAACTCAGTGGATTAAAACAAGTTAAACAGTAATAATTTACCGAATAACATTACAATAATATAACTCCGTTGATACGAGGACAAAAAGCCGATTTGCATCCAACAATACCCACCATTGCTTGCACATGTCCCCTATCTCTTATTACCCAATCTTCCATCCCAACTTCATCCACCCTTGAAACATGCCCCCTTATCGTTGGGATGTAATTAACATCCCCCCTCCTATCCACCTCTTGTTGCCCACTATTCCCCTTATTAACCTCACCTCCGCTTTGTAACCCCACCCCCCTCCCCCAGGGAACGCCTTCCTCTACCCCCCTGATATACCCCCACTTACAACCCCCACTCCCAGGTGACGGTGATCCACAACAGCGATGTACTCATCAACCCCAAACTCTCATCCACTGCACAGGAGAAGTTGGGAGACAAACTGGATCAGAAGGGGATTAACCGGATACTAGGTGGTGTGCTTGTGTCCGTAGCCGGGTTGTGGGGTTGTGGGGCTCGTATTTGGGAGGGGGTGGTGGACGATGACACAGGAAACCATTATAACATTGCACGACTGGGAACTTGTATCGTATCATTAGGGCAATCGCTGTGTGAGAAGTACTGGTTATTAAGGACCAAACTAACAAATAATGACATCAGGATATTTATCCATGTGCATAAAAATACACGAGGAGCATTGTTGTCAGGTTACCGGAGCTATTGCAGTGTGTTGTGTATGATTCACATGTTCCTTCAATTTGGTAGAATCCATTAATTCGCTGGGTTCAGGCAATGTCCGTAAAGTGCCTTTTAAGTTGATTGCAGCGTGAGGGGACATCCCTTGGATTTAACCACAAAATAATAATGATATTAGTGTTTAATATGGGTGTGGATACGAATACCAAATCCACATTGAAGGCGAAATGTTTCGAACCTGCCACCCTTCTAATACTCTCATATCATCAATACCCCACCTAACCATATTAACCCCCACATCCACATCGAAGGTGAAAAGGTGACGAACTTGTCGGAGATCCCCACCAACAAGCAGAGCGAGGGGATCGAGGTGGAGTTGTCCTCCGGAGGGAAGGTTGATGCGGACCTCGTGATCCCATGTTTCGGAGTGTCCACCCTCACCGATGCGTATGAGAGGGCACTGGGTGAGTGGGGTGTGGGGGTGGCTTATTTGGGGGTTATTCGTGGGGGTGACGGGGTGTATTTGTGGGGTGTTGGGG
>CH003196.1:867746-878592 GCA_000149265.1 Ciona savignyi
TTGTGGGCCAGGTGGAGTGTATTTGTGAGGTTAGGGGTTCGACATGGAGGGTAAAGATGTAAAGGGGTGGGTGGGGAAACACGTTGGCTTATATCCATGTTGGCTTACTGGCAATGTGTTTTTTAACAACAATTGGAAGTTAGGTGTTGCATGGAATTGTGACTCGAGGAGATTATACTTCATGCAGGCAAGGTTCGGTGTCTAGGCAGGAATGTAAGTTTACATTAAAAGTTAAAATTTGTCCAATTTAAGCTCAGTGCTGGAATTGTGAATTGGGGAGTCAATAGATCCCGCGGTCATGACTCCCCACCACTGGTTCCGATACATTGTGTTGTTACCATGCACTATGTTTGATTGTATGTCTCGCATGTTTCATTCTCCATCGAGTGCTTATATAGTATGACCCATTAAACTGGTATTGTAAACATGGACGCCATTATTCTCACCTTATTGGAATCAAATATTGACATTCTAAAACAAATATTTGAGCCCATGTGTGCTGTAGCAGTTGTATGGTGGTTTGGCGTGAAATATTAATCGCAGCAAAATTGACAAAATAACTTTTTAAAATAACTGAAATAAACTTTATTACACAACCTTCGCATGAATGGTGTAGGTACCAATTTGGATCCACAATAAAATTAATAATATTCTTACTCCACACCCAACTCCATCAACCCTAACAACCTTTATAGACTTATTCGAACCCACTACAATACCCTAAAAAAGAGAATTATAATTGGCAAGGCTCAAAGTTACAACCTATGTACAATATCCTAATACAACAATTTTATATACCAGTGGCTAAAATAATTAATAATAATAAAAATAATGAATGAATATCCTTAAAAAAATATAAATTTATACACCAAACAGATTGAAATATTTCTTTAATAATTTCTTTAATAAGACCCAACACTAATTATAAAATAGCCTCTAACGCTTTTTTAGTGATTATTTAAAAAAAGCATTAATTATAGGGAAGCTATCTTATTTCGACTTTGTAGAAACAATTAGACAACCTATTAAATATTTTTTGTGGTTATTTAAATTGCTAATTATATTTATAAGTACATTTTTAAATTTCTATTGCTTTTCCTGAATATGTGTGAAAATTACAGCAAGCTCAATGAACGAGAAAGGTCAACTAAAGGTCAACGATTGCTTAGAGGTCGAAGGAGTTCGAAACATCTTCGCGGTCGGTGACGCAAATGACTTGGATGTGAGTTCGATTTGATTTGACTTTCTGTGTGGAACTTTGAGAATATGCAACAAATAGTCATCACACGGGCAATCATTAGATCACCTCGCGCCCATCGTCGGGTTACCGGAGCAATTGCAGTGTGTTGTGTATAGACACGTTCCTTTAATTTGGTAGAACCCATTAAACCACTGGGTGGCAAATAACATAACCGAATAGCTAGCGACCAGTTTCGAACCTGCAACCTTGATGAGAGTAACCCCCTTCCACAGGTTGTAAAGTTGGCGTTGGAAGCTCAGCAACAAGGCTCCCACACTTATGAGAATCTCATCAACATAGCAAAGGGGAAACCTGTTACTCCATACAAACCACGTGAGATATGAGTTACATTTTTCTTTGGACCAGATGCTAATAGCTTTAGCAACCCGATTGTGGGCATGAGGTGTATTACTCTGCTCGACTGTGGGCATGAGGTGTATTACTCTGCTCGACTGTGGGCATGAGGTGTATTACTGTGCTCGACTGTGGGCATGAGGTGTATTACTGTGCTCGGCTGTGGGCATAAAGTGTATTACTGTGCTCGACTGTGGGCATGAGGTGTATTATTGTGCTCGACTGTGGGCATGAGGTGTATTACTGTGCTCGACTGTGGGCATGAGGTGTATTACTCTGCTCGACTGTGGGCATGAGGTGTATTACTGTGCTCGACTGTGGGCATGAGGTGTATTACTGTGCTCGGCTGTGGGCATAAAGTGTATTACTGTGCTCGACTGTGGGCATGAGGTGTATTACTGTGCTCGACTGTGGGCATGAGGTGTATTACTGTGCTCGACTGTGGGCATGAGGTGTATTACTGTGCCTCGACTGTGGGCCATGAGGTGTATTACTGTGCTCGACTGTGGGCATGAGGTGTATTACTGTGCTTGACTGTGGGCATGAGGTGTATTACTGTGCTCGACTGTGGGCATGAGGTGTATTACTGTGCTCGACTGTGGGCATGAGGTGTATTACTGTGCTCGACTGTGGACATGAGGTGTATTACTGTGCTCGACTGTGAGCATGAGACACCAGGCTACTTTACATTGCCCCAGTGGTACCCAGGGTAACCCCCCTCACCCCCAGTTCCATTCATGATGGCGCTTCCCATCGGGAGAGATGGAGGGATCAGTGTGCGAGGGTCGAGCGTGATGGGGGACTTCATGACGCGGTTGATCAAAGCGAAAGACGTCTTCGTTAAGATCATGTGGAACGAGATGGGACAACCTGTGCCGAAGAAATAAGTCGACTTGATATGATGGGATGCACGTAATTGTGTATCGCCCACCAATGTATCACACTTCCTGTAGTTGAATTGTTGCATTAGTATTGTTGTATGAACCTACCTTTAACACAGCACTCTATGTTTGCCTTTATTAAATAAGCATCTTGTGTTGTGTGTCTTGTATGACATAGTGGAGCTGATACCCATGTTTGGCAGCCTGGTAATACTGTTTCTGTTGCTCAGTTTGTCACCCTTTTAATTCACCCCCTTTAACCCACCTCTTAGTACCCAACATTTATATCCCAACCCGTTGTGAGCCCGACCACCTATAACCCTGTCCTCTATTACCCATGTTTTCCTACACACCCCTATCACAACCCCACCCCTCACAACATTTTGAAAACTGGTTATTGACCGTGATTTGCTGTTCAATGTATTAAGAAGTAATTTTGACCAAATTAATACAAATTCTTTTTTTTAATGTTCTGTGTTCCAATGTGGGTTTCCTTTAATCCATGATTTTGTTACAAAAATTGAGTTTCCATCTGTAAAATTGTTTACCCAATTTTTGCACAAGCATTAGTAATATGTTTTAAACTTGTAATTTCTATTTCTAAATGATTTTCTAAATCTTTTCAGTAATTATGGTTTATAATGCCTGATAGCTGTATTTTTATTTAATTCATGGCAAATATTTCAAATTGATTTTTTTCTGCTTAATGCACTTGTGAATGTTGCAAAAACAACTAATTAATTTTTATTAGGTGGCAGTATACTAACACACCTATACCATAGAGTACTAGTATATTGATACTTTATGCTTTTACCTTCTAGCCTGTGGTAAAACCTTTCACTTGAAACTGTGTGTTATAGCAAATATGATGTGATTTTAATCTTCATAAAATAATTATAATGTACATCTTAAGGGTAATACATATTTGGTTAATTTGCATGTTTGTTGAGCGTTTTGAGGAAAAATCCAGAGTGAAATAATTAAGGTTTGACCGATTAGCTTGGTTAGTAAGTGCGTCGCCTTTCAGACGAAGGGTTGCAGGTTCGAAACTAGTCGGTTGTTTCCTTGGGCAAAATACACTGCACTCGCTCCGGTATCCCGACGGTGGTAGTTAGAAAATCTGATTGTAAGTAATAATGTACCTTGTGTTTCCCAATCACGGGAATAAACATGAATACCCAATACTAAGTTGAAGAATCCATATTAAAAAATGTGTCACCGATTGGTGACAACTCCAAAGAGTATCAAAACATTGAGCACTTTAAACCGAGTGGTGGACACGAATTATCACTCCATAACAACATACCACCAGGTTTTTTTAAATTTAATTGTATAAGCCTTGACTTTATTTTGCTGTACAAAACTTGTATTGCTGTAATGTGTAACATAAAGAAAAGAAAGGATAGATACAAAAGAACAATCCTCTCGGCATGTTACAGAATACATACAAATTAGCAACTACGGCCATTTAATGTAATAATAACGATCAACAAATATATTGAGAACCATTTACTAAGATAATAACCACCAGAAAATACATTACAAAATGTAGAGTAAAAAAACTTTTTACAAAACCAGAAAATAAAATGTGAAAACGTATAGATTTAAAATTCATACCTACATTCCTCGGGTTAAACCAAATAAACCATAACAGAAAACCCCGCGTACAAAGTGTTGATGGGAAATTCAAGATGGCTAGAAGGTTTATGCTTTTTGCTGGGGTTTTATTCGTGATTAGTTTGCTCCTTGTTATTTCGTTTTACCCGGATTGGAATACAAAAGAAAGCGGTAGGTAATGATTTCCAAATTTGGAGAAATAAAAGGGGTTAACTAAAATTAAATAAACTTTTCAATTACTCAAAATAAACAGATGCGACTAGGGACGGAACGGTAGTCTGATTTTTCTGTGCTGGGTGGCGCTATTTATTTTTTTGGAATTATCTGGGGAGTAACTATTTTCGATATTAATGTTAGGGTTGGGGTTAAAGTTAGTTCTGGGGTTGAGATTAGTGTTTGGGACAGGGTTAGAATCACTTTCTATAGCAATCTAAGTGATCTAAGCGGTCCTGTAGTATTTAGAGGCACCCGCGACTGAGTGGTCTTATACTAGTTTTCGCACATACTAATCGTATTCCTCGTTAGTGTAGTGGTAAGCGTCACCGCCTGTCACGCGGGAGACTGTGGTTCGATTCCCCTACGGGGAGCTTTTTTTCCGTTTTTTTAACTCTTTTGTTTCTTAGTTATAAACAAACTCATCATAACCCCGCATTCAGCTTGTTTGAGCATTTATGAAATTTTTCCAAGCATTGGCTAAAGTAATCGATCTCTTTCCAGTTTTTTAATTGTAAACCTTATTTACTTAAAATGCGTAAATGGTGTAATAAACATGGCGCTAGAGTTAGTGTTAGTCTTGCGGTTGAGTTTAGTGTTCAGGAATGGGTTAAAATTAGTGTCCATAATTTTAGTGAGTAGTTTCCCTCCTCCCCGCTTTAGTACAGCTGATAAATAGCGCCATCCAGCAGAGAAAAATCAGACTACCGTTCTGTCTCTAGACGCATGTAAAATAAACTACACTAGTCAGTGGCGCAAGGTAATCTGACGATTGCCCGTGTGATAACGCCAGTTGCGTTATCTTATTCAAAAGCAGTGCAACAAGAAATGTCCAAAAATAACAATTTAACACAGATAAAAGTTAAAAGTGTTCATGTATTTAAAATAATCATTGCAAATATTTTTCACCATTTGATACATTGTTCATACACAGAACCTTACTTTGGAGAGAAAAACTTTCAAGACAATTCAAAGCGAAGTCGAAATAATCAAGTTGGTGATGAAAGTCATGAAATCGATTCCGAACCTTTCGTGGAGGTTACGGGGGTGGAGGTGGGAGGGGCAAGTTTGTATGCAGTGGTGCCGCGGGTGAAGCGGGGTCGATCCGTTCTACTGCTCCACGGGGCGGCTTTCTCGTCACGGACGTGGGAACGCCTCAAAACCATAGACATCTTAATAAAGGCGAATTACCACCCAGTTGCAGTCGATTTACCGGGATACGGGGAATCATCAAGGACAGCGATCACAAATCGGAATAATTTCCTCAGCGAATTGATCAAGAAGATGGGAATTGAGAAACCAGTGATCGTGAGTCCATCGATGAGCGGTCGATATTCCATCCCACACTTGTTACATCACGCTGACGAGATGTCAGGGTTCGTCCCTATTTCCCCCGTCATCGACCCCACCATCACGCCAAGTGATTTCAAACACGTCAACGTATCAACACTCATCATCTACGGGGAGCGAGACAAAGGTGCGACGGAGAAGAACAAACTTTTATCGATGATTCCGGGAAGCAAAGTTGTGATGATCCCAAATGCCGAACATCCATGCTACTTAGATGATCCAATATTGTTTCACAATTCACTACTTAACTTCCTAAAGACTTTGTAGATAGGATAAAAGGTAAGTGTCAGTATATGGGTTGATTTGCTGGAGCTAATACAGTGTGTGGATAATCAGACATGACTTTTTTCATTAGATACCACTGGGTTGGAGCAATGTAAAGTGGCTTGCTTAGGTGCATGGTAATGCACGTCATGCGCACAGTAAAACATCTCATGCCCACAGTCGAGAACAGTAATACACCTTAGTTATGTTCACAGCTAAGTTGCTGGAGCTATTACAGTGTGTGAATGGTTGGTTCATTTATATCCTTGTGGGTGGGAAGCCATGCTTTATCCATGGGTATCGTAAGACACCTCACGCTCACAGTCGAGTTGCTGGAGTTATTACAGTGTGTGAATGGTTGGTTCATTTATATCCTTGTGGGTGGGAAGCCATGCTTTATCCATGGGTATCGTAAGACACCTCACGCTCACAGTCGAGTTGCTGGAGCTATTACAGTGTGTGAATGGTTGGTTTATTTATATCTTCGTGGGTGGGAAGCCAGGCTTTATGCACGGGTATCGTAAAACACCCCATGCCCACAGTCGAGTTGCTGGAGCTATTACAGTGTGTGGATGGTTGGTTCATTTATATCCTTGTGGGTGGGAAGCCATGCTTTATCCATGGGTATCGTAAGACACCTCATGCTCACAGTCGAGTTGCTGGAGCTATTACAGTGTGTGAATGGTTGGTTTATTTATATCTTCGTGGGTGGGAAGCCAGGCTTTATGCACGGGTATCGTAAGACACCTCATGCTCACAGTCGAGTTGCTGGAGCTATTACAGTATGTGGATGGTTGGTTTATTTATATCCTCGTGGGTGGGAAGCCAGGCTTTATGCACGGGTATCGTAAGACACCTCATGCTCACAGTCGAGTTGCTGGAGCTATTACAGTGTGTGAATGGTTGGTTCATTTATATCCTCGTGGGTGGGAAGCCAGGCTTTATCCATGGGTATCGTAAGACACCTCATGCTCACAGTCGAGTTGCTGGAGCTATTACAGTGTGTGAATGGTTGGTTTATTTATATCTTCGTGGGTGGGAAGCCAGGCTTTATGCACGGGTATCGTAAGACACCTCATGCTCACAGTCGAGTTGCTGGAGCTATTACAGTATGTGGATGGTTGGTTTATTTATATCCTCGTGGGTGGGAAGCCAGGCTTTATGCACGGGTATCGTAAGACACCTCATGCTCACAGTCGAGTTGCTGGAGCTATTACAGTGTGTGAATGGTTGGTTCATTTCTATCCTCGTGGGTGGGAAGCCAGGCTTTATCCACGGGTATCGTAAGACACCTCATACCCACAGTCGAGTTGCTAGAGCTATTACAGTATGTGGATGGTTGGTTTATTTATATCCTCGTGGGTGGAAAGCCAGGCTTTATCCACGGGTATCGTAAGACACCTCATACCCACAGTCGAGTTGCTGGAGCTATTACAGTATGTGGATGGTTGGTTTATTTATATCCTCGTGGGTGGGAAGCCAGGCTTTATCCACGGGTATCGTAAGACACCTCATGCTCACAGTCGAGTTGCTGGAGCTATTACAGTATGTGGATGGTTGGTTTATTTATATCCTCGTGGGTGGGAAGCCAGGCTTTATCCACGGGTATCGTAAGACACCTCATGCTCACAGTCGAGTTGCTGGAGCTATTACAGTGTGTGGATGGTTGGTTCATTTCTATCCTCGTGGGTGGGAAGCCAGGCTTTATCCACGGGTATCGTAAGACACCTCATACCCACAGTCGAGTTGCTGGAGCTATTACAGTGTGTGGATGGTTGGTTTATTTATATCCTCGTGGGTGGGAAGCCAGGCTTTATCCACGGGTATTGTAAGACACCTCATGCCCAAAGTCAAGCTTCTGTAGCTATTACAGTGTGTGGATGGTTGGTTCATTTATATCCTCGTGGGTGGGAAGCCAGGCTTTATCCACGGGTATCGTAAGACACCTCATACCCACAGTCGAGTTGCTGGAGCTATTACAGTGTGTGGATGGTTGGTTTATTTATATCCTTGTGGGTGGGAAGCCAGGCTTTATCCACGGGTATCGCAAGACACCTCATGCCCGTAGTCGAGTTGCTGGAGTTTTCAGACATGATAATCATTTTTGGCAACTCATCAGATAAACCCATATTTCCACCAGCGAATGTCCGAAGTCAGCACAGCTTGGAAACTCGTGGCGAGAAAGGTCGTAGATGGAATCATTGTTTCCTATTCCGGAATGAACTGCTTGCATCCAGTGGTAAACTTCATAACCAGTAACCACCCATTACCATTTTCAGTGTTGTTTAAATGTGTTACATTCATGTAATGCTTGTGTGTTTATACGTTTTTGCAAAGCTTCTATTAATATTTAAAACTAATGATTTGTTCAATGTCGCATGTTGAAAATAACAATTATTTAATTATCTGTGTGGTGTTTGCTTTATTTTTGCGCTTATTTCTAAAACTTATTTCTCATTCATACACAACAATGGCTTCTCCCTAACACGGGCGCGAGGTGATCTGACGATTGCCTGTGTGTTAACTCTCCGTGTTTATCCATTCACGTGGCTGAAATACGAAGTCACAGGCGAAGACTCACATTTGTACATGGGATGGGAATTGCACTACTGCACACCAAGAGGTTTGATCAGCCAAAACCTCTCCGATTTGCAAACATTTTGTTATTTGTACTGGCTACTTTGTTATTTATTTATCTCTTGAGACATTTACCCATGTAAGACAGTCGGCGTTTAGTTTATTGCTACATTTGACTCCGCAAGCGCAACGGTGCAAATCAAATTAATATACTATGTGCTAAACCGGCTACATCATTAACGTTGAGAAGGACAGGGTAGTTCCATACCCGCCTTGAAGTCCACAGCATCGAAACCGCATGTCATGCATCTGGTAAGCATAGCACGCTGTCTGGATAGCTGTGTGTCTGTTTGGCCGTGAATGCGATCTTTTATACTGATTCGTAATAAAGAAAAAAGAGCAAAACACAAACAATAGATATTGTTTGCATTTGATTAGAGCAGAGTTAGAATCAATGCAGACCGTCTCGTTGTCTGCAATGTAAATTGGATATAGGCGGTGGCCGGATGCATTCCAATTGTTGTCTTGGTCTTTGATGTAACGGCTTTGGTCGTTGGTGCGAGTTGCGGCAGCGCAAATTTTAGAATCTCTCACAATTATCACAACATACACAAGCACTTAACGTCCTGTCTCCAGTAACCGATCGGTGTTGTAACTAGAATCGAACGTGAATGTAGTTTAAATAGGAAACTAAGATGCAACCAACATAGATATCACACCAGTTTGACATTGACGACGCAATAACAGCACAAATGCTGGATCTGGTGATACATCAAGTTGATACAAATCAATTGGCCATCTAGCGGTTGGTTTTAATTCAATTCAAAAGGCCATCTAGCGGTTGGTTTTAATTCGCTGCATCTTCTGTAAAGAACAGTGGTCAGCTGATTATATGTCGCATGGTCGAATAATTAACTCGGCCGATACCTGTTCTGTACAAAGCGTTTTTAACCTATTGTTTAACCGGGCAAGGTTTAGTCATAAGACCTGTTCTGTTCAAAAACCGTCAGTGAAGAGCCCATCATGGGTTCGAAACCAAGCGTGGTTAAATAGTTGGAACATTAAACTGTGGTCGTAACTTTATGAACAAAAACACAACTAGCAGAATAAATTAACGAAATAAAACAAGATGAGTTTGTAGTGAGATCTCAAAATCAGAAACCACCATAATTCTGGCACCAACCACTGTAACGGGAAGACAGTCTAAGACTCTAAGGTAAGCTTTTTACCAAGCGACGAGCAGAAGCCAAATGCACCTGCCCCTACCACAGCAATCGGCAACCAAGCCGACGAGCCGATAACTCCAACGTTTATTACTTCGAAGCGTGTGGCACTACATAGCTTAAGATGGCTAAGTATCCTGTAGTGATGGAGTGAGATGTTTTGATCAACGCAGGTTTGGGGTAAATATTTTATTCCACGTTGCGGTCACTAACACGCACATCTTTCAAAACAAAATGAAAATATTTTTATTTTTGCGGAAGAGAAAATTATGCTTAAGTTAAGATAAAATATTCTAAATTGGAAAGTCGTGTGAAATAAAAAGAGAAATTTGATTGAAAAGAGATTCTTGGATTGTTGTTTAAAAAGTAAAAATAAAATTTAAAATATACAACATTAGTTATGTACAGGAGTAATGGCGATGATGGTGGGTGGGTGATGGGGGGGGGGGGGGGAGGGGTGGGTGATGGGGGTGATAAGATGGGTGAGGTGGGGGAAGGTATGATGTGCGGAGGGGGTTGTTTTGGGCAAGTAGAAGGTGTGGGTATGATGTGTAATATGGAGGGGGTAGATGTGTGTAGGAAAGGGATTGTGGGGGGTAATGGGTGGATTGTAGGGGGGTAAGTCATTAAACGGGGGTTGCACATGGGTAAGGGGGGTAACGATCAATCAACGACGTTTAAAAGGAGTGAGGAATATTTCAAATTCACTTTGTAAGAAGTGCATGATGTGGTGAAGTGGTACCTTGTACAACATACACTCACTAGGTTCCACATATTACTTGATGACTTGCACACTAAAGCAACAATAATAATCAAAGGCACTTGGATATGACCTAATATGGTGTGTTTTCATATGATGCTATGTCGTTACACCATGTATGACATCACAGTAACTTTGACATCATGTCGATTATGACATCACAGTTTAAAAGGCTCCGTCACCAGATTCTTGGTAATGAGGTTCAGTTGCAGTGAAGTAATCTTCCAAGAATCCCTTCGATGGAATTTGCGATGGTTTATTATTTCATTCGTCAGTTATGGTAAAAGAACTTATGGTAACTAACAGACGTGAACCAACCATCCACACACTGTAATAGCTCTAGCAACTCGACTGCAGGCATGAGGTG
>CH003195.1:21783-43979 GCA_000149265.1 Ciona savignyi
AGACGTGCCTGGTATTTGTTATGTAGTAACAGTGTGTCAGTCAATATGAGGTTTTTAGTTTTAGTTTTCCTAATAGTGGGAATATCGGCAAAAGTCACTTTCCACGGGTAAGAAAATGGTTTTGTTTTGATTATTGGCTTATAGGATTAGCTCATTGCAGTAGTCTGCCATTATTCCTAAGGTTAAGGTTCGAAACTAAACTCTGACTTTGGTGGTAGTGTCTTTTGCAAAGCACTTTGTGGATGTCGTCGGAACCTATTATATATACACACTGCATTAGCTCCGGTAACCCGACGGTGGGCGCGAGGTGATCTGACGATTGTCCGTGTGTTAACCCCCTTGGTTTCCCCATTCACGGGGGTAAACGTGAGTATGCTATCCTATCTTACAACCACTTGACTGCCTGCTGACGACCTAAATAAAACATAGTAAAACAACTGTGTAGCAAATCCCACTTCACTAGAAAAAATACCAAAAGCGAGTTTCACGTTCATTTGCATAATTTTGGAATTTGCATACAATTCCTAATAGGTAATATAAAAAGCACATTAACAGGCACCAAGTTCTTCGAATAACAAGCGAAGATGTAGCTACGAGGGAACTATTAAGACTGATTGCAAACGAACATGAGGTGAAGAAATCTTTATTAACATATTCGGGGGACTTTATTTATAAACATCCTTATAACTTTAATAACTATATCCTTTGGTCTTGATTAAATTTTGTTTGCTTAATATTGTTCTTTCGTCTAGTTTGACGGCCGCATCCGCTATATTTATTAAATTATATCCCTTTTTAATGACGTATTTTAACGACTGTTCGTTTTGCCGTCTTTTACCGTTCCTGTGTCGTGATTATATTCGTTTGCCATTTTAAAAAACATGGTGCAAAAAATGAATAAAATAACTAAACTAAACAAAACTAAAACATATTCGAGGGACTTTATTCATAATTTTAGAATCGTACCATTGCGTTGGTTATACCTGTAGCAGCGCTTTATATTTAGACGGGGTTTAACCAGAGTAAGACAAGGGGGAAACGGGGGTCAGGTATTTTATTTGGTAATCGCGCAGCGTGCAGCCATTTAAAGCTTTGTACACAGGGCATAGCTTAGGTCGGTAGACTAAAACTGGAGAGAGGTCAGGCCAAAATCGTCCTTTCCAAGTTCTTTCCTATATATTCTGAAATTATGCATGGTTTATATAAGACTGGTAACAGGAAACACATGTTTGTACACGAGGCTTGGCGTGCATTAAACAGAACTCGCGGGTAACAAATCGTCAACTGAGCTGCCAAAAACAGGAAACTAATTGCAACACTCCCCATGCACAAAATATGATCACGTACATGGCATGGCGAATTAATAGTTAAAATACACAGCGGAACAATTATAAATACGTGTGCGATTTCCACTTACCACCCCCTTTTTTTTATATTTGTTTTGTTCCATGCTATCGCTTCAGGTAGCAATTTGAACTATCAATCGAAAGGCGAAGAATTCGGTCTCTTGGTATATCGATTAACTTGATGCCTTAATGCTTTTATTCAGCAGAAGGGTTGTAGATTCGAAACTTGTCGCTAGCTAGTCGGTTGTGTCCTTGGGCAAGGCACTTAGCGCATATTGCCTAAACCCAGTAATGGGTCGTACTAAGCTGAAACTACAAAACATACTGCAAAAGCTCCGGTAAGGGCTCTTCCCAAAAAGCTATTTTTTAAAAAAAAATACCGTTTTGGTTTTTTACCTCTCAGGGGAATTCCCCTCCCAGGGGAATATTACCCAAAATTTTGGTTTCTGCATATCTAGACCATGTTGTCTAATGACAAAGTTTAATTGCGATTACATTGCCCCGCCTGGTAGATGTCGTTGCCACAAGCCATGCCTCTCAAGCGATTGACGAAAAAAACGAAAAAAAAACGAAAACAAACGAACAAAAACAATATGTGTCCCATTTTCCCAAATGGGACCTATAATAAGGGGCACAAGATAATCTGACCATTGTCCTTTTTATAACACCTACCCCGACGATAACTGATTATCCTACCTTATTCACATATTGTTATGCACTAAATTTAATTTTTGTCCTTCCAGCTTCGATTTTGGCGGGAACCTGAGAGAATGGTCGGGCCAGTTGACATTCAAATCCCGTCGGAAAAATTGGTTGAAATCAAGGACTTGCTTACCATATACGGGTAGGTTATTTTTTATTTTTAACCGGGAAACTTCTAATGGGCTCGTCAGAAAGATCGATCTGTACAGAAATGCTTTATGTATTGGCCGCGTTAATCATTTTACCACACGTCTGTACGATAATACGACTATAATATATATCATATCGTTATGTCGGATCGGTATATTTTTAGCTGCGGTAACCCGACAGTGGGCGCGAGGTGATCTGGCGATTACCCGTGTATTAATATCACTTGCGTTTGTACGGTTGTGTGGCCGAATGGTTATAACGCTACCGATACATATACCGACTGTTATACAAAAAACGGTCCTGGTGACGATGAAGGGTTCAAAACTTGGCTCGATAAAAATACCCCTTCGCGTTTACCATTAGAAGGGATAAACATGATTCTATTCTATTCTTGAACCCAGAGAATTAGTGGGTAATCTACTAAATTGGAGAAACGATTCTATCATACCCAACAATACAATAGCTCCGGTAACCCGTGTGTTAACCCCTTGATTTTCCCATTCACGGAAATAAACATAAATATCGTATCCTATCATGTCTATATTATATATCATGGTTTACAACAGCGGTTCTCAAACTGGGGTACGCGGTCTATTTGGGTCCGCGAAACAATTTTCTGGGACCGCGAAGCACTTTCCAAAAAATTAAAACGACGCTTCTTAAAGAAAAAAAATGGTGTAAAATTAAGTTTTCACGCAACTTTTCTTCCAATCAACTTAACAAACACAATTTGTCATGAAAGCTTACACTTTACAATCATCAGCGTCCAATTCGAGGTAATGATAGATGATTTGCAACGAGCTATAGATGAACAGGTTACCCCAAGATCCCCGCAATTTTCATTGGCTGAGTTTGACTACAACAAATACCATACATTCCAAGAGGTGAGACTTATATTCAACAATCTTACTATTCGTTTTGTAAACTTATTGATCACCTTTTACGCGAAATAACAGGCAGAGCGGTGAGTTACGGGTTGCCAGGCAACGCTTGCAATTAGGATGCTAAAATTCCGATAATTATAAAAAAAAACTTTTTTGATCGTTTTAATATTTTTGGCAATTTTTGGGGATTTTTACACTAGTCTTTAGTTACATGTTATTAACGGTGACCAGTCAACTGAACCCCTTACAACTGAACCCCTTACAACTGAGCCCCTACAACTGAACCCCTTTACAACTGAACCCCTTTTAACCGAACGCTTTTAATTGAAAAGGGGGTTCAGTTGTAAAGGGGTTCAGTTAAAAGGAGTTCAGTTGTAAGGGGCTTAATTTAATTGTAGGGGTTCAGTTGTAAAGGGTTTAGTTGTAAGGGTTCAGTTGTAAGGGGTTCAGTTGTAAGGGGTTCAGTTGTCATGGAACCGTTATTAACATGTACATAAGCTCCATTTTACAAAGTACATATCACTTTTGGACACCCAAACAAACATTTAGCACTATGACACAACACTTTGTGTTTGTTAGCTTTTAATCAAACAATGCACCCTATGACACCAGCTTGACCAATGGATCAATGATTACTTAAACGCAAACAACCACGAAAATAGCAAAGTCATGCAATGCTCCTTTTGGAAACAGCCTGGATAGAATTGTTCAAATAATTCAAAGTCCCAGCCACATTTATACACAATAAAACCTGGAGTTCCACTTTTGCAAAACTTTTGTTTACAATATAAGATGCACTTTAGGATGGGATAGGATATTCATGTTTATCCCGTGAATGACACAAACCATCGGGGGTTAACACACGGGCAATCGTCAGATTAACCTCGCGCCCAATCGTCGGGTTACCAGAGCTATTGCAATGTGGTGTTTATGACAGACACGTTCCTTCAATTTATAGTAGAACCCATTAATCCGCTGGGTTCAGGAAATGTCCGTTAAGTGCCTTGCCCAAGGACATAACTGACTGGTTAGCGACCAATTCAGAACCTAAAACTTTCGGCTGAAAGGCTTCGCATTAAACCGCCAGACTAACCGGGCGGACTTTGCAATGTTCCAGTCAAATTTTCCACAAAAAAACTGGACGTGAGCTCTACTTTGCGAAATCCCGGTAATTTTGTGCAACTTTTAATACTAAGAACCTCAACACTTACTGCGTTTATGTACTCCCGCCGGTTGCTCTAGCGGTGAAGTGCGTCGCCTTTCAATCGAAAGGTTGCAGGTGCGAAACTGGTCGCTAGCTAGTCGGTTGTGTTCTTGGGCAAGGCACTTTACAGACATTGCCTGAACCCAGCGGATTAATGGGTTTTACCAAATTGACGGAATGTATGAATCATATACACTGCAATAGCTCCGGTAACCCGAAGATGGGCGCGAGGTGATCTGAAGAATGCCCGTGTGTAACCCCCTTGGTTTTCATATTCACGGGGATAAAGATAAATATCCTATATCCTATACTTTTGATTTATGACACCAGATCGACAAATGGATGTATGATTACTCGAACGCAAACAGCCAATATCTCACCAAAATGAAGGTTGGAATGACGTATCAAAACACCACAATTCATGGAATCAAGGTTTGGACATTTTGTTTAAGTCTGAAGTGTATAGAATAGAAGGACAGGATATTCATATTTATCCCCGTTAATGGAAAAACCAAGGGGGGTTTACACACGGGCAATCGTTAGATCACCGCGCGCCCACTGTCGGGTTAATGGAGGTATTGCAGTGTGTTATGTATGTCACGCATTTTCCTTTTAATCATAGTAGAACCCATTAATCCGCTAGGTATGTCTGACCAACAAAGAAACTGCTGCTGCAATCATGTAGCCCAATAACTTACTGGCTTATTTGCTGCAATAGTTTGATGAATCGTGTTTGATGTGCCTTTCAGCCAAAGGGGTTGAAGATTCGAAACTGGTCGCTAGCGAGTAGGTTGTGTAATTGTGCAAGGCTCTTAACTGACATTGCCTGAACCTAGTGGATTAATGGGTTCCACCAAATTGAAGGAATGTGTGTATCATACACAACACACTGCAATAGCTCCGGTAACCCGACGGTGGACGCGAGGTAATTATGTGTTAACATTAACATCCCTTGCCTTTTCCCATTCTCGTCATTCTTAGCCATAAATATCTCTTTCCGTCCCAACTCGCCATATATGGCGAGTTGGTGGGAAAACATGGTATCCCGCCTGTCCATAAATGGATACAAATCTAAAAAACGATTTCTCCGCAATGCGTAATGGTAGAGACCTCAGCTATGGCTCATTCGATCAAGGAAACCCTATATTTTATTCTCTGTAATTTTCGTGGAGAAATATTAAAAATGCGAGGAGTGATAGCCTTTCTTTTTCAAGGCTTCGCCTCTTATTTCTATCGATTTTACACGAATTTACAAGTGACTAACTCAGCCAATAGGAGTCGCGTTAACTTGCGGAGAAGCTCTTTTTGTCAAGCAAGTCTTTCTTTACATTCTCTGTGAATTTCGTGCCGTTGAGAAAAAAAGGAGAGCGTTGGTGACGTTTTCGCAGCAGTCGTTTATGCTTCGTGTTCACCAAAGCATGAATCCAGCTGGGCCTGCTGAGCGCACGATAAAGAAAAAGGCGACGAGACTAGCTAGTTCGGTGTGCCCTGCTTTGAAGAATATTGGATATAGTATTTGTGTTTGTTTGCTTTTGTATGCCCTTTTTACACTTCCTTCACTGTTCTTATTTATACTTTTTACTATTTTAGTTCTACAAAACTAAAAACTTCAATGCGTTTTGGTTCAATTTTTCATAATATAGTTAGAATAAAGGAAAATTTCAATTAGGAATAGTAAAAAAACTACTGAAGATACAAATACAGTTCAAATTTTCCTGAGTACAAACACTATTCGACAATCTACATTCCAGTTTTCATATCATTTGGGCATACCAATAATCAGTTAGTATTTCGTTTGTCAGTGCACCTCAAAATTTTCAAAGTCGAGCAGAATTTTCTTTACATAAAAAGTGGTGTTCACTAAAGTTTACATAATATATTCTTTATTGAAGGTAGATTCTCGGTGTGCGGTTTGTTTAAAAGAGGGATAAATTATCTTTCCAACCATACTAAATATTAAATCATAGCATAAATTTGAGAAAAACTGTGCTAATTTGAAAATGACCAAAAATTGTAAAAAACACTGCTGGACAGCATGTTTAAATTAATGCATTTGGCCGGGAGTGAAAGAGATATCTATTATAGCTTTTCCTACCGGACACCCCCTTCTTCCCCAGATAAGCAGTGGATCCGGAAAGCCAGCGTTTGCCATAGACTGTGGGATCCATGCAGATGAATGGATTGGACCGGCTACTTGTATTCACGTGATTAAGAATGTGAGTTAAACTTACTTGCGTGTCGGCGAATACGTTCTAATAATAACTGTTTAATTGTACATACTCTTTTACGGCTATGGTGCCATACATTTACAAACTTAGCACAACTTATACATTGTATATTACGTTACATAAAGTTTAACAATAAAAGTGTGAATGATTGTTTATATAATGTTGAAAATCAAACAATTTACTCGTGTATGGCTTTTTTATAGAATTAAACTAGACAAATTTTACGAACGCACTATTTACGAACGGCGCTAATCGGTGTATGGCCAACTTTTCGTGCCTGACCCAAGCACTATAGCCTTATACCTTCAGTAGGTACACTATAAAGCAAAGTTAAGTTTTTAACATTTGTTTGTATCTGTAGCAACATTTGTTTGTACTTGCAAGCCTTTTATTTATAGATAAACTATAGTTAAATTTTGGAAAATATTTACGAACAAGAATCGTGATTATCGTGATACGTGACCCCCAATTATCGATACATTTTTACACGTTTCGTTGCTTTCCTACTTATAAGACCCAGCAGCGCTATACCGTCCACAGAGATAGCCCAATATCATATTCTACAATATAAATATCCTTGACCGATGGTATTTCACCGATCGGTTATGCTCACTTTGTTTTTTCATTTTGTGGATAAACTTCCTATGGTTTTATCGAAATTACATATTTCATGATTACACAACGTTCCAGTTGACGGAAAACATTGGGAAATCGAACCGAATTGGGAAGTTAGTTGATGCAGTGGATTTCTACTTCATTCCCTCATCCAACCCCGATGGGTACGAGTTCACTTGGACGAATGTAAGTGTCTCTTCTTTTATAATGATATAGTGCATTATGTCATTAGGCATGATGTTATAGGATAGGATAGGATTTTTATGTTTATCCCCGTGAATGGGAAAACCAAGGGTTTAACACACGGGCAATCGTCAGATCACCATGCGGCCACCGTCGGGTTACCAAAGCTATTGCAGTGTTTTGTATATAAAAAACATGTTCCTTCAATTTAGTAGAACCCTTTAATCCGCTGGGTCCAGGCAATGTCCGTAAAGTGCCTTGCCCAAGGACACAACCGACTAGAGCGACCAGTTTCGCACCTGCAACCTTTCGATTGAAAGGCGACGCACTTAACCGCCAGGCTAACCGGTCGAACAGTCAAAAGGTGGTGTCATAATGTGTAATGTCATTAAGTATGATGTCAGTGTGTGTGATGTCATTATGTGTTTCGTCATTTTTGTGTTATGTCAAAACATTCATATAAATGTGCCACATGCAAGCGATGTAAAATGACCCATCAAACAGAATCGAATGTGGCGCAAGACAAGATCGCCGAGCAGCGCGAAGTGTGTGGGAGTAGATCCCAACCGAAACTGGGATGTCAACTGGTCAGGTTGGTTCTGTGTATATGTAGTGTTTATAACCAGCTTCGGGCAAGTGATAAGGGTTGTTAAGTACGTAACGTATTTGCAGTTTGTAAACCTTTGTGTGAAATAGGGGAAACTAAAAGTAGGGAAAGCGGGAAGGAAGGAAACTGCACACTAAAATAAAGATTAGGATTTAGTTTTAAACATGGGGTTGGAGTAAGGGTTAGTTTTGGGGTTGAGATTAGTGTTTGGGGCAGGGTTTAAATTAGTTTTCATAGTTTTAGTGGCCCGTTTCCCTCCTTCCCGCTTACCCTCTTTTTAGTGTTGCCCTATGAAATGCTTTAGTTTCTACCCATGTGTATTGCTTACAGGAGCCGGTGCTAGCAAGGACCCGTGTAGTGATGATTATTACGGCCCCAAGGTTTGGTCCGAGGTAAGTTTAATGTTATAACATGATGGCTGTGGATCATGATAGATAGAGTGGAAAACAGACAATTTATTCCCCATCCCTTGTACTGAACATTTCCATCCACGCTAGTATAGTGTTTAAGGGCAATGGTCAAAATCAGAAAGACCTAGGTTTGATCACCATCGCACTAATTTGTTTAAAGTAAGATTCGAATAGATCATTGCCCCTATGCAGTATTAGGTGGATTTAATGTGTTTCACCACAAAAAAAGTCCATTAAGTGCATTGCCCATGGACACAACCGACTGGTAAGCGACTATGCAGCATCTAGTGGATTTAATGTGTTTCACCAAAAAAAAACAGAAGTGGTCAACCATGCAGATAAAATATAAATCTCCCCATCCCACAGGCAAATGTACGCAGCCAGAGAGATTTTGTAAACGCCATTCCAAACCTCCATGCCTATATTGATGTGCACTCCTATAGCCAACTTTGGATGTTTCCTTACGCTTGGACCTTTGACTTGGCTGCGGATTATCATTTATTGGTGGGTTTAAACTCTTATAAATGAATATGTCATGGTGTCATAAATGAATATGGCACATAAGCTTGATTTAGCGAAAAGGCTAGAGACCAGTTTCGTACCTGCAATCCTTCGACTGAAATTTATTCCCCAGCCCATTGCAATAATAAAAATATTGACACATATTGACATGTTTTGATGTAATGATTGACACCTGATATATAGACCTACTTGTATTAACTGATGTAATGAATGTGTTGTGCTAGCATAATTGCAGGACAAGCATGATTGCAGGGCACAAAATAACTGTCTGGAAACCTTCACGTATTACTACAGGGATATAAATTAACGCATTTCCACAACAGAAGGTAATTTAGTAACAACAATAAACATTGCAGTCCTCTATAGCCAACAAAAGTGTGGCAGCGATCAAATCAGTTCACGGAAAAGTCTACACACCTGGTCCCATCTCCAAGACTATATGTAAGAATGTTTGTCCACTCTCTCTTAGGATAGGATGGAATATTCATGTTTATCCTCATAAATGGAAAAAAGCCAAGGGGGTTACCCCACGGGCAATCGTCAGATCACCTCACACCCACTGTCGGGTTACCGGACCTATTGCAATGTGTTGTGTATGATACACACATTTCCTCAATTCGGTAGAACTTATTAATCCTCTGGGTTCAGGCACGTTAAGTGCCTTGCCCAAGGACACATAACCGAATAGCTATTGCGAACAGTTTCGAGCCTGCAACTAATCGGTTGAAGAGGCGTCGCACTTAAACCACCAGACAAACCGGTCGAAGAGTTTCCACCTCAGTTCGACATGTGCGGTCGACAGACTGCAGATTAACATTTGCCTTTGTACCGACTGCTAAATCTGGCGATTGATGTGCGAAGCCAGGTGCTGAACTGGTCGCTAGCTAGTCGGTTGTGTCCTTGGGCATTAGGCAACTTCATGGACATTGCCTGAACCCAGTTCAGTATTAACCTGTTCTACCAAATTGTATGAACGTGTGAATCTTATACAACACACTCGCAATAGCATCCGGTAACCCGACGGTGATGCGCGAGGTAGATCTGACGATTGCCGCGTATGTTATGCCCATTGGTTTTACCATTCCCGGGATAACCATGACTATCCTATCCTATATTTCTATTTTATCCCAGCTAACAGAGAGTGAAACAGCTAAAATTCCCAGACGTTAAATATTAGAAACACCATTCCCACAGATATTGCATCAGGAAGCACAGCCGACTACTTCTACGATCACCACCCGTTGAAGTGTGTTTTTGCTGCCGAGCTTCGAGACACAGGGAAACATGGAATGCTGCTGCCTGAAAGGTGGGATACGGGGACTCTGGTGGTTATCGCTGGGGCTGGGATAATAAAAGCAGGGCCAAAAATCCACGCGAGTAGCGCGAGTAACACTATGGTGGCGAGTAAGAATTTATTCTCGCATATAACAAAACTAATTAGCGTTTACCGCGACCGTTTTTTGTTCAACTGGAGTATAACGTTTTTATTATACAGGTTAGTCTAGTGGGTTATGTGCGTCGCCTTTCAACTAAAAGGTTGCAGCTACGAAACTGTGTCTTGCTAGTCTAGATCGGTTGTGTCCTTGGGACAAGGCACTTTTACGGACATTTCCTGAACTCAGCGGATTAATGGGTTCTACTTATTTGAAGAAACGTGTGAATCCTACATAACACACTGCAATAGCTCCAGTAACCTAACGGTGTGCGTAATCTGATGATTGCCCTTGTGTTAACCCCCTTGGTTCTTCCATTCACGGAAATAAACATGAATATCCTATCCGATACTAATTTACCAAACCCCTTATAGTGAGATCCAGCCCACAGCTGAGGAGACATTTGCAGGGCTGATGGTGATAGCTGAGCATGTTATGGATGGTAGTTGCAGCAAGTAACTTCCCGTTCCCAAGTGATCCCCAACTTATACCCTGATCTTTAATATGTTTATATGCAATTTCAACTTCATGGTATATGATTGCAGTGTTTATCCTTCAATATGTGCAATATGTGTACTGTATTTCCTTGATTTTTGACCGTATTTATTTCGATAACTTTATTGTGAAATGAATGCTGTAAATATTAAACTATTAGCCCTTAAGTGTTGTTATTCAGAGACACACGTTATTGCAATGGTATGCGCCAGAACAGTATGTGCTCGGAACAATTTATTGGGATTGGATAATCATGTATTTCTCCGTGAATGGGAACAGAGCAATAATACATAGGAATATAGGATATTCATGTTTTTTTCCCATGAATGGGAAAACCAAGGGGGTTTCACACACGGCAATCGTCAGATCACCTTGCGCCCACCGTCGGGTTACCGGAGCTCTTGTAGTGTGTTGTGTATAATAAACACGTTTCTTTATTTCGGTAGAACCCGTCAATTCGCTGAGTTCAGGCAATGTCCTTTAAGTGCCGTGCACAACCGACTAGCGACCAGTTTCGTACCTGCAACCCCTCTGGTTGAAAAGTGTTCCACTATACCACCAGACTAACCGGTCGGACTTACATAAGTATTCGTCAGTGTACCTCGAGCCCACCGTTACTGTAGTTAATACAGTGTGTTGTTTATAACCGGGTCCTCTTAGTGCAAGGACAACCGACGAGTTTCGAACCTGCAACCTTTCGGTTGAAAGGCGTCCCAATAAATCACAAGACTAACCGATCTGACTGACATAAGTATTTGTCAGCGTACCTCGAGACCACCGTTACAGTAGCTACTACAGTGTGTTGTGTATAATTGGGTCCTCTTAGTGCAAGGACAAAACGAACGAGCTAATGGCCAATTTCGAGTCTGAAATTTTTCGACTGAAAGACGTACTAACACAACGATCTATTCAGATGTATTAGGTTAGGTTATATATAATTATTCCCGTGAATGGAAAAATCAAGGGGGTTAACACATGCAATCGTCGGATCACCTTGCGCCCACCGACGGGTTACCGGAGCTCTTGCAGTGTGTTGTGTATGATACAAACATTCCTTTAATTTAGTAGAACCCATTAATCCGCTGGCTTCAGGCAATGTCCGTTAAGTGCCATGCCCAAGGACACAACCGAATAGCTGTAGCGAACAGTTTCAAACCAGCAACCATTCGATTGAAAGGCGACTGGAACTTAGTAAAATCAATATGTGTTCCTATTGGAAATCCGAAGGGTAATCATAATAAAATACTATATTTCATTAACTTTTAAATCAAAAATTTAATACAAAATTTAGAATTTTAGTAAAATAAAGAATTCGGGTATTAAAATCAAGAAATCGTTCATGCGTGCAGTAGGTGACGTCACAACTTAAGCCTTGCAATTTTACGTATTTTTCTGTTGTACAGGTTGAAGAAAGAGTTTGCTTATCATGTATTATCACCTCGATTACCATTACATTTTAAGCAGTGGTTAAGGTAGAGTTAGGTAAAAATGGCGGCCCAAAGCCCAACGAACATGACGGTACTTTACGGCGAACTCAACAAGTTTATCAATGTGTCCGATTACAAGCAAGCGTTGAAAGCTGCTAATAAAAGTGAGTGGATTGAAATTAATGTTATAGTACCAACCATAAATCTTATAATAGGGTAACACTAAAATGAGGAAAATCGGGAAGGAGGGATGGAGCAAAACTGCACAGTAAACTTAAGAAAACTAATTTAAACCTTGCCTTAAAGACTAATCTTAACCCCAGAACTAACCCAATTTCAAACCCATGTTTAAAACTAACTGTAATTCCCTAATCTTTATTTTAGTGTGCAGTTTCCCCCCTTCCCGCTTTCCCCCTTTTAGTGTTTTATGCTTTTAGTAGCCAATGATACAAGGTGTATTGTGGTAGTGTGGTACTCATAAACAAATCTTTGAACAATCTATATTGCCTTAAATCATGTGAAACTTAAGACTCCTCCAGTCCTCCTCAAATAATACCACTCCACAGCATCTATATCATAATATAACCCCCCCCCCCACAGTTATCCACACCAAGGAAGGCAAAGAAGACACAGAGGCCATGCATTGCAAAGCAGTATGTATGATGCAGATGTCCCAGTTTGCAGAGGCACTCAAGTTTATTGAGGGAGCCCCAGAAATTAAAGAGTAAGTCTTTCCTACAGATCAATCCACGTAATAGGGTAAAATAACCAGAAAAATGTTATTTATCATGAAATCCATGAAAGTCTAAAGCCATTATGATTGGCTTTAGACTTGTGCCTGTGTGGATGCTTCCAATAATGCCCGTGTGGATGCTTCGGCGAGTTATCGCTTACCATTCTCAATGCATTTCGTAAATGTATTATGCATGTTTAAAAGTATACAAACAATTATTCTGATAATTGTAAAGATAACAAGAGTACTGATAATGAAAACGTTTGAAAAATGAAAAATCTATTGCCCCAAAATCTGTTGGTTGAAACTCCATTAAAATGTTAGTTGAAATCATATTAAAAGTGCTTATCCGTTCAGCCTACTTGTATTTGAGAAAGCTTACTGCCAATACCGATTGCTTCAAACTGAAGATGCATTGGATACCATCAACCAAGTTAAGAGCCCAGATCTCCGGCTATTGGAGCTTAAAGCTCAAGTGGTGAGTTTATGCTTCTATTGAAATGGTGTAATATAAACTTAGTTTTGCCAAAAGGTACAAAAAGTGTGCATGTGGATGAGCTAAAAACAAGATATAGACAAATTACTTGTAACTGTAAATGTTGTAAGGCATTTCACACTGCTTCAACTAGCCGTCATTTTTCTTATCTGAATTTGTTAACTTAAATATAAGTTTAAAATCATTTTGTTTACCTTATATAAAGCAGAACTGTAGTTCACAATAAAAAGGTGCAGTTTTCAAGTCAATTGTGCAGTATGTACCTTGAATTTTACGGCTATTCATACTCAGTAACTCTTTTATGGCTATTACGCCTATTCCTACTCAGTATTTTAACTTGAGCATAAACCCCTTGTTATCCCAGCTTTACAAGCTTGGCCAGTACAGTGCATCATTAGCTCTCTACAAGAACCTCATAAAGGAATTCTCCGATGAATTCGAGGAGGAAAGAATGACGAATATATCAGCCGTGCATGCTGCTCTGTCAGCTTTCGACGGGGTTAAGGTGAGATATACAAGGATAATCGTTACGCTAGAACTTTTGTTTAATGTCTATAGATATTATTTCTTGTGATATTGTGGCGACAATTTTAGCGAAGCGTGTATAATGTATTTTTCCCTTTCCCGTCTCTGCGTATGTTAGTTCACCGTTTTATTCGGCATTACATAATCGCACATATAAACTACACTGTGCAGTACGCTTTAATATATTGTAAATTTTATGAATTTGTATTAGATTTTTTATATGTGAAATTGATGGCAGGCAGAATGCAGTGCTGCAGTTGTTTCTATCTTAATAGCCAGAGCGTAAACAAACCCTATCTATAAATAAACAAACATGTCTTAACTGGCATACAATGGGATAATATCCTATCCTATGCTATATTCATGTTTATCCCTGTTAATGGGAAAACCAAGGTGTATGTATATAAGTTGTGGAACCATATCTGTTGATCCCTTGTGCATCTAAGAAAATTGGATTGCAGACCGAATTGGGATTCAAGGTGGAATCATACGAGCAGCTGTACAACAAAGGCTGCTGGTTGCTCGGCCACAATCGGGTGGTGGAAGCCCAGAAGGTCCTGGTGCAAGCTGAGGAAGTTTGCCGGGGTTTGTACGTTGATGATCCTGATGTACCAGAGGAGGAGATAGAAGGGGAAATTTCGATTATAAGGTGGGGGCTTTGGGGCCTATATGGTGGGGGCTGTGGGTACTGTGGGGTGGGGGCTTTGGGGTCTTTGGAGTGGAGGCTTTGGGGTTTGTGGGGTGGGGGCTTTGGGGAGATGGGAATCGGATGCATGGGATTTGGAATATAACTGTCACATGCTGCAACTACAGATTAACTTCGTAGTTCCTTTAGATTAATTAAGTTTAGATTGGTTTATATTGTATTTATCTTTTTCATTTTCAATGCCCCTACTGATAAAAACCAACCAGTGTTGTCTATATCCCAGAATTTGTCTTACTCAAATGATGTACTTGGGCAAGGCACTTAACGGATATTGCCTAAACCCAGTGAATTGATGGGTTCTACCTAATTAAAAAATTATACAACACACAGCAATAGCTCTGGTAACCCGTCGATGGACGCGAGGTGATCTGACGATTGCCCGTGTGCCCCTCTTGGTTTTCCCATTGACAAGAATAAACATTAATATCCTTTTTTATCCTAATAATCTAAACCAAATCACCATTCTTATTCCAACAGAGTTCAACTGGCGTACGCGTTGCAACTGCAAGGCAAGACAGATGAAGCGCTTACCATCTACAATCAGGTCATCCGACTACGGCCGACCGACATTGCGTTGGTAGCAGTGGCATCTAACAATATCATCAGCATTAATAGGGTCAGTGTTTGATTTAAACTTTGTTTGTTTTTAACTTTTACCAATATGATATCCGCATCACCAGCCAGACAGAACCGGTAATGGAAAGTTTTTTTTTTTTAATTTATAAAATTACAAAATAACTTACGTCAGTACTGTATTTTTGAAGGTAATGTAAGGGTTTTTTTATTAAAATTTATACAATTATAAAGCACTGTATGTCAGGACTGTATTTTTGTGTGTTACATATTGATGCCCATGGTCCAGTTGCTGGTGTCTTGTGAATAAATATATTTCATCATAATTTGCAATGTTAATAAACCATCAATGAGTTGAAGCATTGTAAAATGGCTTGCTCAGGTGCTCAGTAATACATTTCATTACTGTGTGTGGACAATCAGGCTTTCAGGGACTTTTTCTACAATTTTACAAAACCCGTTGAGAAAAGATTTTAAATACCACTGTTTTGAAACAACATGCTGATAATTGCCATTTATCCGTCCGGTTAGTCTGGCGGTAAAGTGTGGCGCCTTTTAACCGAAAGGTTGCAGGTTTGTAACTGGTTGCTAGCTAGTCAGTCGTGTCCTTGGGGAAGGCAATAACGGATATTGTCCGAAACTAGGGCAATAATGGGTTCTACTAACTTAAAGGAATGTGTAAATTATACAATACAGTGCAATAGCTTTGGTAACCCAACGGTGGGCGCGAGGTGATCTGACGATTGCCCGTGTGTTAACCCCATTAGTTTTCCCATTTACGGGGATAAACCTGAATATCCATCCTATTCATCATTTCCACCGATACCCACAGGAGCAAAACGTTTTCGACTCACGCAAGAAGATGAAAGCCACCATAGCACCAGGACTTGAGAACAAGTTGGTCCCATTCCAGAAGAAGAAAATCGACTTTAACAGAGCTTTGCTGTTCATGTATTCCAACCAGGTGAGCGATTTGTACATTCCCAACAAAAACTAGTGTTCATACGCATATAAAGGTGGTGATACTTGTGTACATGTGGGTATTAGCTAGTATATCTGCAGCCACCAATTATTAGGCCTGTACTTGGCTATCACAGTCCCAAAACACACGTGACCACTGTCGTACAGGTCTCATTTACTAAATGCATTTAACCAGTGATGGGATTCAAAATTTTAAGAACAGGTTCTCTTTTGTATCGTACTTACTAACAACAGGTCCCCTAAAATGTCTAATGTCTGTAAAAAAGCAAGAATCAGATCGGTGATTATCCCGACGTTCCAAGAACGGGTTCGACCGAACCCATGCAAATCTCTTGAATCCCATCACGGGGTGCAACCCCTAATCTCTGTGAAAAAAGATAATCCTTGTCCGATCGATAATAAGTGTTTTAGAGTCAACAAAGCATTCTTTCCCATGCAAACATCTTTAATCCCATCACTGCATATAATCTTTTGCTTTTCCTGTGTTGAATTTAAAATGTCAGGCTGTAACTTACGCCTTGATACCTTTAAGTTCATGTCTCCATCCACCATAATTTGTACCCTCAACATTACCAGTATACTGAATAACCAAAATGTGGATTGCCATGTAACTTTCATCCCTAACTTAACACCAAAACTACCATGTTTATAATAATTTTTGTTTTGTGCCCCTTTTTCATATTTATAATAATATTTGTTTTGTGCCCCTTTTTCGTATTTATAATAATATTTATTTTGTGCCCCTGTTTCATATTTATAATAATGTTTGTTTTGTGCCCCTGTTTCATATTTCTAATAATGTTTGTTTTGTGCCCCTGTTTCCACTAAGTTTATACCTATGTTAAGGTCAAGTTTGGGTTAATTTGTGCCCTCATAGTCAAGAAAATAAATTGCAACCCAAAATGAGGTCAATGCTATAAAATTTCCCAAGTATTCCCAACATTAAACTCACTCTTACCATCCCACCATAGTGGGAGGCTTGCCGGAAACTGCTGAAGTCATTACAACGCGACCACAACGACAGCATCGTTCCATGCCTCATTCAAGCAGCTCAGATTGGAAGAGAGAAAGGCTCCAGCAAAGCCGTGGAATACTTGCAGGTTTGTGTACGATTTTTTAGTACCTTTTAAGCTCTTTTTTAGTATTAAGCTCTTGAAGTATACATTTATTGCTTGTATATAATATACAGTGAAACCCAGTTTACCTGACCACCTAATGGGACTGTAATCAAGCGGTCGTGTTAGCGGGGTGGTCCCGTTAGCGATTTTTGATTTGGGGAAAGTAGTCGTCATATGCAGCCAAAACATCTGCCTTTTTAGTAAAATATTAGAATGCAATGCATTACCATAGTAAATTATTTGGGACTGTCCTGAAGTGGTCCAGAAAAAGAGGTGGTCGCTAAGTGGGTTCCACTGTATATATATCTAAATATAAATATAAATATCTAAAAATGTACTTTAAGGGTAAGCAAAAATGTTTTTTTATTTCATTTTATTACTACAAAGTAATAAGGCAAATGTGTTTGGTGAAATAATTATTTGTTATTCCTAATTTAACAGAACTTATAACTTAAAAAACAAATTTGGAAACAAATGGTCCTTACAGAAATAAACAACCGTAAAAATTTTACAGACGTATGAAACAAAAGAAATCTTACAAAAATATGTAACCATACAAATATCATAGAAATTAACCATAGAAATCTTACAGAAATATATTTCTGAGCACTCTGACCCAGACATATCACCCGAGATCGACTTGACCGATGTCAAATTGTGTTTGGTGCAACTCTTACTCGGGCTTGGAAATGTGAGTTACTATGTTGAGCCTAATAGGAAGATAGGAATATGCATTCCTCTTTGGGGTGAAAATCAACAGTGGTTATAACAGGAGGATATTGCAGAGAATAAGTCAAAATATTGTAGTTAGATTTAGTTTGGGTTTATTGCTATTAAAAAACGCGCAAAAGTCTGATTTTGATTATTTAAAGATGGGTAAAATATTTAAACTGTTAGTTGTTTTTTATTGTAATGATTGTTTTTAAGTTTAAACGTTTACATTTAAGTGATTTCAATCTGAATTTCAGTTATGTTAGGCAGAGACTTTACAAAGCCAATGGTGCAACCAGTTTTGGGTTTCAAAATTTAAGAACAGCTTTTCTTTTGTATCGTACTTACTAACAACAGGTTCCCTAAAATGTATAATGTCTGTTAAAAAAGCAAGAATCAGATCGGTGATTATCCCGACATTCCAAGAACGGGTTCGACCGAAAAAAAGCAAACCTCTTGAATCCCATTACTGTATCCACATACCTTCACACCATTTGCAACCTTTTTTAAACCATTTGAACCTCTTAAATTCCATCACTGGGTGCAACCCCTAACATTACCTCTATTCCTACATCCCAGCTGGAGGAGGCTTGTCTCGTGCTAGAGGCGTTAGGAGATGTGACTTACACCCCAGCTGTGGTATCGTGCCTCGTATCGTTGTACAACGCGCAGCGTGGAGGTGAGGTGAAGGCGGCTCGGCTGATAGAGCGCGCCATCGAGTGGCATAAGAACAACAAGGTAAATAATGGGGTGATTTTCGACTTTCGACTTTGACATAGATGCTGATTAGGGGTGCGAAAAATTAACTGTTAAATACGGTTAATCGTTTTTATGGTTAACCGTCACATTTTAACCGTTTTTTAACAACTGTGCCTTTATAAACCAATATTGGATAAAAAAAATAATAAATAAAAAGAAAATCGTAAAAAATCATAAAAAAATCAGTTTTTTCAAATTAACCGTTAATCCCTAGTCCTAACGCGCACCCTTCATAATGATGCTGGAGTGATAGAGGCCATTTAGGCTTACATTCCTTGTTATTTTATTCCACTAAACCACATTCATTTTCCTTCCCCCAAAGTAGTGTAAAGTTATGTTTAAAAAAACGTTTTACCAATATTTCCGTTGTAAACATTCCCAATGCTGATTTGGCTATAACATCTTACTATCGTCATACATTTGCACACTCATACCCCACTTTGTACATAACATCTTACTGCTGTTATACATTTGCACACTCCCCCATACCTACTTTGTACATAACATCTTACTGCTGTTATACATTTGCACACTCCCCCATACCTACTTTGTACATAACATCTTACTGCTGTTATACATTTGCACACTCCCCCATACCTACTTTGTACATAACATCTTACTGCTGTTATACATTTGCACACTCCCCCATACCTACTTTGTACATAACATCTTACTGCTGTTATACATTTGCACACTCCCTCATACCCCACTTTGTACATAACATCTTACTGCTATTATACATTTGCACACTCCCCCATACCTACTTTGTACATAACATCTTACTGCTGTTATACATTTGCACACTCCCCCATACCTACTTTGTACATAACATCTTACTGCTGTTATACATTTGCACACTCCCCCATACCTACTTTGTACATAACATCTTACTGCTATTATACATTTGCACACTCCCCCATACCTACTTTGTACATAACATCTTACTGCTATTATACATTTGCACACTCCCCCATACCTACTTTGTACATAACATCTTACTGCTATTATACATTTGCACACTCCCCCATACCTACTTTGTACATAACATCTTACTGCTATTATACATTTGCACACTCCCCCATACCTACTTTGTACATAACATCTTACTGCTATTATACATTTGCACACTCCCCCATACCTACTTTGTACATAACATCTTACTGCTGTCGTACATTTGCACACTCCTACCACAATTTGCACCCTCAGAGCCCAGCCCCAATTCTCAGCAGCTTAATGTGGGAGTCGTCTGAGTTTGCATTGAAACACAACAACCCCAAATCTGCTGCTGGAACCCTTGAGGAAATATTAAGGTTTGTAGTTCTGAGGGATGTTCTTTTCGAATTCAGTTGTTTTCTAGAATTCTAGAATTAATAATTTTTAAAAATTGTGAACCCTTATATACTTAGAGAGCAAGCACCAAACATTTTTTGTTTCGACATAATTCACAAAAAATTACATGAATATTTGATATTATAAATGTCATTTTTAACAGCACAATTAAGTGAAAATCAAATTCTGTTACCTTTTCTACTTAAAAAAACTCATTTTGATACCAATATGTATTAAAAAATTAAAAAATTCAAAGATAAGATTGTTTGTTTTCTTTAAAACGTTTTTATCCGACTTCTAATCATTTTCAAACTTTTTCACCAGATTTGAGCCGAAGAATGTGAAAGTTCTAGCCAAGTTGATTTTCGCTTATTCAATGTTCAACCAGACCAAGGCCCATCAGTATCCTTTATATTCATTGTTAAATTTGGTTCATATTAAGCATATTGGAGGATTATTGTAAACTAAAATCCTCTAACTAACAAAACATATAAATTTGGTCGTAATAGTTTTAAGTATATCTGTGTGGTACAATCGATTTCTTAACTATTTCCGTTGGGATAAATTTCAGCCTGTTTATAAATAAGTTTTAAGTTTTGTTTTAATCTACTCAGTTATGTCATAGTTAATAGGAGACAGGAAAGCCAGGAAATAACAGCGATTCGAACAAGCAATGTATATTGCTTCCTTTCCATATGGAGGGGATTATGGCAATAGGAGTTTGTGTTTAGGTGTCTCTGAAATAAATTGGGTGTACAATATTTAAAAGTAATTAACTAATTCTATAATAACCCTTTAAGATTTCTGTTTACCCGCATTAGATTACAATTTACTTGCACTTAAATTGTGTGTTTACTCATTATAGATTATTATTATTTGCACAAGAATACTACAATTTCGCGTAATAATACTAGGCCTATTAACTTAATCATACTATTATTCGCGTTATCATACTATTAACCAAACTAAAATACTATTTACCTAAAGCAGAATACTATTTATTTGAACATAGATACTCGCTATTTATTTAGAGTAGAATACTACTTTCTTGTACTAGAATGTTATTTTCTTGAATTAGAATAATATTTAATCTCTCACACATACTTTTTTATTCACACTAGAATACTGCGTATTTACAATAAAAATACTGGCATTAAAATACTTTTATTTAATTGCACTAAAATGCTTAATACTCTTTGTCCCTCATAGCCAAAATACAGCAAAACTAAATAAAAGTAGAGAAATTCACCCAATTCAAGCAAAAATACAGCAAAACTAAATAAAAGTAGAGAAATTCACCCAATTCAAGCAAAAATACAGCAAAACCAAATAAAAGTAAAGAAATTTACCCAACAACACATCCTACGATTATCCCCTTAACCTCACGCAACCAGAATCAGCGAAAATCTTCCGTCATTGTCCGATCTCTCGGTGCACGTAGATGTTGATGACTTGGAGCGGAACGCATCGCGGTTGGCTCCAAGATACGTGAAGAAACAGAAGGATAAAGACGTGGATGCGAAGGATTCATCGTCTGCCACCGCCCTTGTGTCTGAGGGAGCGTGAGTTTTGTTTTTATTGTCACCACCCTGTTCTCTATGTTAAATAGCTGCAGCCACAATGTGTAAGTGGTTGATTTATTTATGACCTTGTGGGTGGACACCAGGCTTAATCTACAAAAAAATAGGATAGGATATTCATCTTTATCTCTGTGAATGGGAAAACCAAGGGGGTTAACACACGGGCAATCATCAGATCACCTTGCGCCTACAGTTGGGTTACCGGAGCTATTGCAGTGTGTTGTGTATGATTTACACGTTCCTTCAGTTTGGCAGAATCTATTAATCCGCAGGGGTTCAGGCAATGTCTGTTAAGTGCATTGCCCAAGGACACAACAGACTAGCTAGCGACCATTTTCTAATCACATGTCCACAGTCGAGTTTTCGTAGATATTACATGCTATAGATGGTTGGATTTATTTATATGATAGTAGGGTGGTAAACCAGGATGTATCTGATGGTAATATAAACCTTCTTTTGCCCACAGCTTGCTGAAACTA
>CH003195.1:44198-55924 GCA_000149265.1 Ciona savignyi
TCGTTAATGAAAGCTAGGAATTCTTCAAAGTCTGGTAAAAGCTACAAATAGTGTGTATGTGTGGATGATTTATCAACACTTCGGTACACTAGGGCCAAAAATCCATGCGAGTACTGGGAATAATATATATATATTTACTTGCGTTACTCACATGAAAGGTTACTCACATGAGCGTCCACACCCAAGTAAATTCTTACTCGCCCAAAATTTGATGGATTTTTGGCACTGGCTACTCATTGATCATGCGCTCATTTTATCCCTCAGTTCTAACACGGAGATAATAAAGAAGAAGCGAAAAAAGAAGAAAAACCCTGTTCCAAAAGATTTCCGAGAGAATTATCATGCAGATGATGAACGCTGGCTTCCTCTAAGAGAGAGGTAAAAGTGCTTTGTGGGCAAGACTAAAACGAGGGAAAGAGGGGAGGAGGGAAACTGCTCACTAAAATTACGAAAACTAATTTAAACCCTGCCCTAAACAGTAATCTCAACCCCAGAACTAACCCTAACTCTAACCCCATGTTTAAAACTAACTCCAATGCCCTAATTTTTATTTTAATGTGCAGTTTCCCACCTTCCCGCTTTCTCTTCTTTTAGATTTCCCCGCGCTTTTTTGGTTTAAAAATCTTGTAAAATTGTCCAGCAACTCATAGCAATTATCTAAGATAGGTTTTCAGTTTTGATCGATTACCTGAGTGGGGTATTGCGTCACCTTTCCGCCTAAGGGTTGAAAGTACGAAACTGGTTGCTAGCTAATCGGTTGTGTCTTTGGGCAAGGCACTTAGCGGTCATTGCCTAAACCCAGCGGATTAATGCATTATACTAAATTGAAGGAATGTTTGAATCATAAACAACACACTTTAATAATTCCGGAAACCTGGCAATGGACCGAAGTATTCTGACAATAAACTGCGTGTTAACGCCCTTTGCGTTTTTCCAATTATAATCTTGCCCTGGCCTTCAGCATGGTTGTGCACTTTCTCATAGAACTGGATAATTGTTATCCCAATCCTATGAATTCTGACAGTTCATTCAAAATCAAATCAATATAAATTAGCCAACACACTGCAACACCTCTGTCAACTTGACTAATTATTTATTCTCCATTCCTGATGGCATACATATTCTAATATTTATACACTATGACATCATAAACCTTTTGTCTAGGTCATACTACAAAGGTCGACGAAAGGACAGGAAAAAGGGAGGTGTGGGTAAAGGTACCCAGGGAACACATATGGGAGCTTCAGATGCATAGTTAGTATACTTACACGACTAGTTCTGCAATGCCCAGAATATACTTAGTTCAGTTTATTTTTTGTTTTTACGATAAAACACGAAGCAGGACCTTTAATAAAATTTTGGAAAACTGAAAAAAAACGGCAAAACGACATTCGTTTGAACACGTTTAAAAAGGCAATAAATGATTACATTTTGGTATAATTAGACGTGGCCGCTAAACCCAAATAAAAAAATATACCTAAAAATATAAACCGGTTAGTCTGGTTATGCTTTATTACCTTCACTTATACTTTATTCTGTATGATAAAAACAATCCAAGCCATTAATTCACAGTGTGTTTTGCCGGCCCTGCTTAACGTCCGTTAATTACTGTTATTACTGTAGAAATAAGAATCTTAAATTTTCTGTAACTTATTTTGCAGTGATATGTCCCATAAAACCCCAACCCATGCCCCAAACTCACCCAAGCCTGGGTCCAGTGGTTCAGGAAGTCACGGCAATACCCCTCTTAATTCACCCAAACCCACCCAAGTAAAGGGGGCCAAACCCAAGAAGGGTGGGGCCGGGGGCAAAAAGAAAAAGAAGGGCAAAGGGGGTTGGTAAATCGTGCAATTTTAAGGATCAAGGTTTTTGAGTGATCTCGCTGATGAATGGAATAAAATTTGTGAAAGAAATTTGATTTTTTTGTAATAGAGCAATCAAAGAGACTTGTTGTAATAGTCTATTTCAGTGTTTCTCAAACTGTGTGTCGCGGCACACTAGTGTGCCGTCTGAGATTGTCAGGTGTGCCGCGAAACTTTTTGGAATTTTGCAAAAGTATGTGGAAAACCTCTTTGTGTTGCGAGTGGGCTAATTGGACATCAAGACTTTAATGCACAGAAATGTATTTTCCCTAGTTTAGTAGCAAGTAGAGTAGACAGTACTGCTATGGTTACCGAAGGTTAAGGGTGATTGTCATGTCATAAACACAATTTATTGTTCAGTGTGGTGTATTAGTGTATTTTTAACTTATGCATGACATTTCGTCCTGCACGCTGAGTTAAGCAGCACGAAAGCTACCTAGATGACAGGAGATAAACCATTTTAATAATATGATTATTCCATAAGCAAACTTTAGTTATTGGATCCCATTTTTGCCCAACGACAAGCACACCCATCTCATTAAATTTTGCTGAATAAAATTCCATGATTCAATTTGTTTTGTTCAAGTGTGCCGCGAATGTTTTAGAATTTTCTTAGTGTGCCACGAGCTGGAAAAGTTTGAGAACCACTGGTCTATTTGTTCCAATATGAGAGAAATTTATAATCGGTGAGTTTTTAAACGGGGAAGTGACCAAAGCTATGCAGTAAGTTCCTTTGCAATATCGGACCGGTTATTCTTTAGTTCAATAAACCACTGTGCTCACACAGTGTACGAAGATATCTATTTTGTTAATAAAATTAATTTTAAAGGTTTTTAATGGTTTACTGCACCTGCTCAAAAAGTTGACATTGTAAATGTTACAATGTAGTTTTACAGACCGTACCCTTGAAATTTACAGCATAGGGATGAAGCTCCTATTACGCCGGGCCTTCACACTAGTTATTAGAGGGGATAGGATATTCATATTTACCCCCGTGAATGGTAAAACCAAAAGGGTTAACACACGGGCAATCGTCAGATCACCTCACACCCACCGTCGGGTTTCCGTAGCTGTGGCTATGTTTTGCTTATGATAGACACGTTACTTCAATTTGGTAGAACCTATTAATCCGCTGGGTTCAGGCAATGTCCGTTAAGTACCTTGCCCAAGGACACAACCGACCAGCAAGTGACCATTTTCGAACCTACAACCGTTCGGCTGAAAAGCTTCGCACAAGACCGCCAGACTAAGCGGTCGGGTGTTTGTATTTTTATAGGGAGGTAAAATTGGCTTTATTGAATAAATTTGTCAATGCACGAATTAATTTAAACAGTAAAACAGTGGTTAATTCAGGGTACAATGTGTCAATTAACATTTTGTGTTTTTGTTGTGTAACCGGTGTTGTATTTATAAATCATTTGCCCCATGCTCGGTAGATTACCTAACTTGAGAGTGATTTCCAAACTTAACAATTTGTTCCGGAATTTAAAGCTACCAGGAATACACACAAAGCTAATAATGGCTTCGGAACTAGAACCTTCCAGTAAGAAACATTGTTTGAACGGAACCAATGTGAAAATTGGAACGCACAACGGCACGTTTCACTGCGACGAAGTGTTAGCATGTTATTTGTTAAAGCTTCTGCCAAGATATAAGGTAATTTTCTTGAAATTCGTGATTTATTTATTATATATCGCGTTAAATGGTTGGCGCAGTGGTAGACCGTAAACAGCAGCTTGATGAATAACTTTGTGGGGGAACAAGGTAAACATGGTTTTCTATTGTGTATGAAGATGGTGTAAATTTTTTTAAAAACTCTGGTAAAACACGAATATTTGGCTTAAGATACACAACACACTGCAATAGCGCCAATTACGCGACAGTGGGCATGAGGAAATCGAAAGGTTTTCAGTGTGTTAACGACCCCTGCATTTTCCCATTCACAAGAATAAACATGAATATCCTATACTAAGAAACCCAGTTATTATGGATTCTGCACATTTATCTACCAATCTTTTCTTCAGGATGCTGAAGTGGTTCGTACCAGAGACATGGATATCATTGAGAAGTGTGACATAGTAGTTGATGTTGGGGGAATACATGATCATGAGCGCTGTAGATACGACCACCATCAGAGGTTCTGTTTTAGGGTTTCTCTAATTACTACAGTAGGAAATAATTAAAGTATTAAAAAGACATCTAATGTTGTGTGTTTTTCATTGTAGAAACATTCATTTTGTTGGGGGTTCCTTTAATTACTACAGGATCACTTTGATCGCTTGGATTGCTATGGAAATAAATACTAATCCTGTCCCAAACAGTAATCTCAACCCCAAAACTAACTTTAACCCCAACCCTAACATTAATATCATAATCTTTATTTTATTGAGAAGTTTGTCATTTTTAGTTTTCTACGAGGCTGTTTTAATTTCGAAGTATAGTAGGCGATCCAAGCGTTTTGAGCGATCCTGTAGTAATTAGAGCTACCGCTGTTTTATTAAAATACTGGTCATGCCATATTTATTCCAGAATCAATTTCCAAATATAGAATGATTTGGGATTAATTTTGGTTTTCACCGATTTAAAACTAAATTGCTGAATTGGGCCGAAATGAGTTTTTTGACATAAAATTGTTTTTTCAGGTTATAGTGATATTTGTTATAATTTGAAAATTACAATTAATAAATCCACAAAACTAACAGAGTGTTCTTTCAAGGTAATCTTACAATTACCCATTAAATATTTTTACCCCCCACATGTCCAACGGGTTAGTGTGGTGGTTAAGTGCATCACCTTTCAGCCGAACAGTTGTAGGTTTGAAACTGGTTGCTAGCTAGTCGGTTGTGTCCTTGGGCAAGGGACTTAACGGACATTGCCTAAACCCAGCGGATGAATGGATGCTACCAAATTAATGGAATATCTTAATTATACAACGCACTGCAATAGTTCTGATAACCCGACGATGGGCGCGAGGTGATCTGACCATTGCCTGTGTGTTAACCCCCTTGGTTTTCCCATTCATGGGGCTAAACATGAATATCCTAACCCATTGATTAACTCATGTTGTCTCACACACACGGGGTGAAAATTAGTTTTCTGACGTCTCCAGAACATTCGCCCACACCATGAACTCCCTGCGTCCCGAGAAAACCTGGACAACCAAACTAAGCAGTGCCGGCCTTGTATATTGCCACTACGGAGAAGAAATACTTGCAGCAGTTATGGGAGAGAAGGGAAGAGATGAAAAGACTGTCTCCATTATTTACGATAAAGTAAGGAATTATTGGACAATTGGTTTAATTTGCGAAAAATAGCTTTTTTGCCTTTACAGCTCTAGGAATGAGATGTTAAATGTAATGCAAAGTACAATTCATATAATTTATTTCTTGTTGCAAAGATATTATAATGGGTTTAATAACACAGTGTCCATTTTATTCAAGAATATCAAAAAAAAAATTAAAATCTGTTTTAATGTTATAATAAATGACACACATAAGACTTACAAATGTATTTTTTCATGTAAATCCCCAGTTCTTTATGTTTGGGACCATAGCTGTTCCGCTGTTTTAAATCTGGTTGCGAGGATATGATAGGTTTTGCTCAACCTATAAAAGTATGGGTTTAGGTATCATTTGCAAAATACATTGTCTAAAAACACTTCTGAGTAGCTACCAGCTGGTTTCAATCCCAACATATTAGGGTTGCACTCTGACTGCCTTAAATAGACTATAGGCTGGATATTTTAAAAACAAGTTTTAAACAAACTATTGGCTGTATATTTTAAAACCGGTTTCTGTCCCAAGGTATACGAGAAATTCATCCAAGAAATCGATGCAATCGACAACGGAGTGAACCAGTTCGATGGAGAACCCAGGTTGGTGTGGAGACTAAAGGGATCAGTTTTGCTTAAGTTGCTTAAGAGTTGCTTATAATGTTTGTTGATTATTGTGTTTGACATCTGTCAGGCCATTGCCCAAAATGTTGTTTGAGCGAAGGGCAGCACTAAAACAAGGAAAAGCGGGAAGGAGGGAAACTGCTCACTAAAATTATGGGAACTAATTCTCAATCTTCTGTGAACACTAATCCTAACACCAGAACTAACCGTAACTCCAACCATAAATTAACTATAATACCCTAATCTATATTTTAGTGTGCAGTTTCCCACCTTTTCTCTTTCCCTCCTTTTAGTGCCCCTGAGGATTAAATCCAGTTACTAGCTAATGGGTTGTGTTCTTGGGAAAAGCATTTGTTGCATAAATATAGTTGGGTATTGTTTTAAATTAGAAGAGTAGAAATGCCCCTATTTGTCACATTGCATTGTTATAGCTATGGTGACTTAACGTAGGTCATAATGTAATCTTACAAACGGGTGTTAAGTTAATACACGCTTTTCCTACAACAGTTGATTTACATAGCATTATGTCCTCAGTAAAGTGTTTTAATACAAATTGCAACATCAACGAAATTTAACTCTGGTAATATTACAAATAAATGAACATTGTACCTACAGTAGAATAGATTTTAGTTGTTATAAATATAGCTTATACATTAATGTTTATATATATATATATTTGTTGTAATAAATAATATTAACAGGTACCACATTTCCACCAATATAAGCAGCAGAGTTTCTCGACTTAATCCATCGTGGAATGAAAAGGGTAAGAACGAAAACGTAAGTTTATAACCATTTTCTTACGTAAACCTGGATTAACTGGAGGGTACTACTGTACTTGTTGTTGGTAGGAGTTGTGATAATCAGCGTTCAATCTAATTGACCATGTATGTCCGGCCGGTTAGTCTGGCGGTTAATTGCCTTACCTTTCAATCAAAAGGTTGTAGGTGCGAAACTGGTCATAAACTGGTCGGTTGTGTCACTTGACGAACAATGCCGGAACCCAACGGATTAATGCGTTCTACCAAATTAAAGGAACGTGTCTATCATATACAACACAGTGTAATAGCTCCAGTAACCAGACGATGAGCTCGAGGTGATCCGACGATTGCCCGTGTGTTAACCCCCTCGGTTTTCCTATTCACAGGGATAAACTTGAATATCCTAATCCTATCCTATCCTAGTCTTAAGGATATTGACATCAGCCATGATCAGACATGTGCTCAGTTCGATCTTCACCCTTTGCACTTTCTGTGTCCTTGGCATTTAATGGATGTTCCCTTGATCCACGGGATTCAAATAAGTTTTAGTAAAAAGTGAAAAAATGTTTGATCAAACACTAGGTTTTATCACTAATCAATAATAAAAAGTGTATATGAATATATATTTATTTATAGCAGTGATTCCCAACCGCGGCTCATGCGGCTCCCAGCTAGCCTTCTTGCGGCTCTCATTGACCTTAGAAAATCCCCTAAAAAATATTAGAATCTGATTCTAATAATAAAAAAATAAAATTAGTATTCTAAAATTACCCTTGCTTAGTTTGAAGGCTGGGAAAAGAGTTTTACTTCCTAGTTAAGATTAGAGGCAAGGAAAGTTGTGAAAAGGCTGCTATTGTTACGTCACTGTTTTCTTAAAGCAGTGTGTTTTCATGAGTGTTTTCATGTGGCTCCATACGTATTCTAAAATTTAAATTTTGGCTCCGACACTAAAAAAGGTTGGGAACCACTGATTTATAGGGATATTAACACACTAACACACATTAATTTGTTGTTTTGCATAATTCTAAGAATCAATAGGCTAACTTTATAATGTCCTAGGATAGGATAGAAAATTCTTGTTTATCCCTTCAAATGGGAAAACACAATGGGTGATCGGCTCATCAACTCGCGCTCACCCTTGGGTTAAAATAGCTATTGCAGTATTGCATATTTTTAAGACTTTCTTTAATTTGGTAGAAACCATCATTCCACTAGGTTCAGACAATGTTCGTTAGGTGACTTTCCCAAGGACACTAACGACTAGTTAGCGACAAGTTTCGTACCTACAACCCTTTAGCTGAAATATGATTCAATACCAAACATGCTAACCCCCCAACTACCCAAAATACTAATTTTAATACCCACTTTTAATCCTCAAAAAAATAGAAATTGTTCGAGGATGCAATGACGATGGTTGGCAAGGAATTCGAAGACTGTGTCCATGGTTACGTGGATGCCTGGTTACCAGCTCGAGATATAGTCGTGAAAGCTGTCAATCAACGGTTTGAGGTTTGTGTTCCAGCCTTTATTGATTATCTAAGTCATTTAGTGACTGACCAAAGTTACATCTGACCGATAAGTCCAACCGAAGATTTTAAAACTGGTCGCTAGCTAGTTGGTTGTGTCCTTGGGTAAGGCACCTAACTGATATTGCCTGAACCTAGTAGAATGATGGATAACATTGCAATAGCTAACCAGATGGTGAATGTGATGTTATCTGACGATTACTTGTTTGTGCTCATCCGCCCGGTTAGTCTGGTGGTTTAGTGTGACGCCTTTTAATTGAAAGGTTGCAGGTGCGAAACTGGTCTCTAGCCAGTCGGTTATGTCCTTGGGCAAGGCACTTAACCGACATTTTCCGAAACCAGCGGATAAATGTTTTCTACTACAATGAAGGATCATGTGAATCATACACAACACACTGCAATAGCTTTGGTAACCCGACGGTGGGCGCCAGGTGATCTGACATTGTCCGTGTGTTAACCCCTTGGTTTTACCATTCATTAGGATGAACATGAATATCCTATCCTATGCTCCATGTGTTTTCCCATTCACCTGATTATCACATCCATATTTATCCTCTTTGTCCTCAGGTTTCAGACGCAGGATTAGTCATCGTACTTGACCAGTTCTGTCCGTGGAAAGAACACCTACTGAACTTAGAAGACGAAGGTTTCGTTAAAAACGGGGAAATTTTGTATGTTCTTTATGAGGATAATGCTCAAAAATGGCGGATACAATGTGTTCCTGCAGGAAGAAACACTTTCGAAAACAGGTGATTTGGAATCAAAGTTATATTTAGGTTTAAAGGCGTTTATCTAAATTCTCTCTTTTCCCATTGACGGGTTACCTGTCTATTGGATAGGATAGAATATTCATGTTTATACCCGTCAATGGTAAAACCAAGGGGATTAACACACGGGCAATCGTCAGATAAACCCGCGCCCACCGTCGGGTTACCGGAGCTAGTGCAGTGTGTTGTGTATGATTCAAACGTTTCTTTAATTTGGTAGAACCCTTCAATCCGCTGGGTTCAGGCGAAAGTGCCTTGCCCAAGGACACAGTCGACTAGCTGGCGACCAGTTTCGAACCTGCATCCCTTCGGCTAATCCCAACGCGGTTACAATCATTATTTTACTCCTATTTTTTCATGCTTTTCTCCTCCCGTTTTTCTTCATCTTTCCTCTCTCTCGTTCCCTGCAGACTCTCTCTTCTTGCCGATTGGCGGGGACTCCGGGACGACGAACTGAGCAAAGTGAGCGGAATAGCGGGATGTGTGTTCGTGCACGCGAGCGGGTTCATCGGCGGCAACGCGACGCGAGACGGGGCGCTTAATATGGCTCTACGCTGCGCGCAAGCCAAAACGGCGTAGAACGTTCGAAACAAATAGGAAAAAGCTTTCTATGTGATTACTATTTTCTCCTCGAATATTGCTGCTGTATAATTGTTTTGGAAAATTTATAGTTTTTTTAGGAATTTTACTATGTATATCGTAGATTAAATTAGCGCTAAATCTTTCTCGTTTATTGGTTATTTGCTTCACAGTTTTTGCCAAATTTCCTTTCCATCACTGCCATGTGAACATTCAAATAAATTCGAGTACAATTTACTGAGTAAATCTACGATTCTTTTATTTCTGTATCAAACTTCTAACAAAGGATGAAGAACAAAAAATTAGGTGTAGGATAGGATATTCCCGTTTATTCCCGTTAATGCGAAAACCAAAGGGGTTAACACACATCGTCAGATCACCTCGCGTCCACTGTCGGGTCACCGGAGCTATTGCCTTGTGTTGTTCATGATTTAGAGTTTAGACGTTCCTTCAATTCAGTAAAAACCATTAATACGCTATGTTCCGGTAATGTCCGTTAAGTGTATTTCCCAAGGACACAACCGACCAGCCAGCGAAAAGTTTCGAATCTGTAACCTTAAATATATTGGATTGTACACATATGCGTTTTTATAGGCTACAGTCGGGAAGTGTTACAGTGTAGGCTACTCGAGAAAGTCAGAAACTTAAATTTTCCCTGCGTGGTCGGAAGAAACAAAAGTCATTTTCTGACCGATTTAAGTTCCGAAACCGTGATCGCTAACAAATCAATTGTTTAGACTTAGAGCAATCTACGCTGAATAATTGTTTTAAATTCCGGGCCACCTCTTCGCCTAAAGCCGACTTCCCCATTGCACGGGTCGTTTTACCGCACACTTTTCTTCGAGGCTTAGTGTAATTTTTTTATAAACATTTTTTTTTAATTTTATTTATTGGTTTAGCGGCCACGTCTAATTATACCGAAATTTAATAATTTGTTGCTTTGCAACGTGTTCTAACGACTGTCGTTTTTCCGTTTTTTCCCGTTTTCCAAATTTTTAACAAAGGTCCTGCTTCATGTGTTCATCGAGAAAACAAAAAATAAACTAAATCGGAGTCATTTCCTCGCATGCACAAGTATATACAAAGTAAGCACAGCTGTAACTCATCGACCAAGAAGAATTAGCAAACAATTGGGCGTTTACGGTAATAAATAATAATCTCTTGTGGATACTTAAGCAAGGCCAACATAATAATAGGCCATAAAAAGTTGCTCACGTTTGCAGCGCACGTACATTGAATCGTGTGGGTTTATATGGAATTCCTCAACAGCAATCCTGGGTCTATGCACGATTCAATTAACATTCCAGATAATATCATCTTTATCAGCAAATTTCTATTCCAAGGTCGTTAAAAAGTATAATAGTGTAACTTGTTATAAACATTTATTTTTACACGTTTATTTTTTTATGTGGGTTTAATTTATTGGTTTTAGACGTGTTCACGACTTTCGTTTTGCAGTTTTTTCCTGTTTTTCAAATTTTTATTCCTTTAAGTTAAGTAAGTGGGTTGCCCAAAGACACAACCGACTAGCTAGCGACCATTTTCGAATTTTCAACCCTTCGACTGAAAAGCGACGCACTAACGCACCAAGCTGATTTACCGGACAAATTTCGTTTTTTTAGTTTTGTTTTAATACAGTGGATTTTAAAGCAGTTGTTAAGTTTTTGCACAGCACAAGTACGCTAATATATATTAAATTTCTTGTTAGCTTCAATCACTTTTGCGGTGGCGTTAGGACATTACATACCACTTTCATAATAGTTACGTAGACCACCAAACTTTTAAACCTAAGATTGTTTTTCCCTTCATTTGGGGTTATTCAGAGTAATAATTTACAGATCGTAAATATAGCTGTCTTTTATAACCACAGCCTACTTAGGCTCAAGTTTTAAAGTCCATATGGGTTTGATTTAAGTACCATTACAGGAAATTTAAACATCACAAGTTAACTTATGATGTAAAGAGTGAGTCATAATTTATACGATATGTGCACAGGTATATAACTTCGGCGTAATATATTATAATAAAGTTCCATACACACCCACTAGTTAATATGTATTTTAAATAGGAGTTTCAACTAAGATCCTGTAATTCATCCCGCGTCTTAAACGATTCGGAGTCATAAGGCAAACAGTTGGGCGTCCCAGGTCATAAACATTTATCACCTGTTGACACTTAAGCAACACTATACCCAATAAAGAGCAAAGGAAAGCTGTTATCCTGCGCATATTCATCCTACCAGCTAAGATCAGTAATCAGTGTAACGTTAGAGTCATGATGAAGTGGAGTATATTGTGCCTCGGTTGTCTGCTACTTTTAACGGTAGCTTGTGCTTT
>CH003195.1:56034-67804 GCA_000149265.1 Ciona savignyi
TTAAGTAAGAATCAACTAAACTATTAAGTAAGAAAACAACTAAACTTATTAAATAAAAAATCTACTAAACTATTAAGTAAGAAAACAACTAAAACTATTAAGTAAAAAATCAACTAAAATATTAGGTAAAAAATCAACTAAACTATTAAGTAAGTTTAGGTAAAAAATAAAAAAAATAAAAGTAAATCAGTATTAGGTAAAAAATCAACTAAACTATTAAGTAAGTTTAGGTAAAAAATAAAAAAAATAAAAGTAAATCAGTATTAGGTAAAAAATTAACTAAACTTTTAAGTAAAAAAACAACAAAACTATTAAGTAAGTTTAGGTAAAAAATCAAAAAATCAACTAAACTATTAAGTAAGAAATCAACAAAGCTATTAATTACTTGCTTTTTTAACGACTTGGTGTACACGAGCCAACTACAAAAGCTATTTTGTAATTCAGAAGCAAGCGTGGTTCTCTGAAACATCTCGGTCGAAATTGGCAGAGGCGGCAAAACGAGCAGTGGAACACCTTTGTGCTGACAGTGAAGTTGCTTCTGATATTTTGGACTCCATTTGTCGCAGAGCAGTATTCAATGAACTTGGGGTAAAATCCGAAGGTGGGTAAGAAAGGGTATTGTCGTTTGGCGAAATGATAAGTGTAGCGAAATAGCGAACACGCGCTATGCAGTTCAGGGACTGTATTGCCAGAACGAAAGATACTCATGCATACAACTGTACTGACGTATTACCTCCACAATAAGCGCGACCAGGTTTTATTCAACGTGCCATTTAAAAACTTGCCATGTTACTGCCATTTAAAAACATGCCATGTGCTCATCACTGTTTTGAAAGATTAGGTTATAATACAACAATATTGCGTTGGGTTAAATTAATGCATCAAATTATGTTTCAATAGTTTAGGTTAAAGTAAAATCTGCATTGCATCTTTCTTTTTTTAATAAACATTATTTCTATGTTATTGTAATCATTTTTATCATAACTAAATCAACATTTCAGATATGGTTAGAAGATCTTGCTTTAATTGTATGGTGGCCGACCCGGTGTGCTTCAACAGCTGTCCTTCTAAATAAAATGTCGGTTGAAACGAAAACTGTTGTGTTGAGTTAAAGCTAAGATTAATACGCATTTTTGTAACATATCCCTCATTTAAGTTGATGGAAATAAAATTAAACCCCTAAAAATATAAAAACTGTTTTTTTTTTGTGGGTGGAAGGGGGTTATCCTATATCACATATAAACTGATTTGGGGCAACACTAAAAGGAGGGGAAAAGGGAAGGAGGAAAACTTCTCACTAAAGTTACAGAAACCAATTTTAACCCTGCCCTAAACACTAATTACAACCCCAGAACTAACCATAACTCCAACCCCATGTTTAAAACTAACTCTAATGTCATAATCTTCATTTTAATGCGCAGTTTGCCTACTTCCCTCCTTCACACTTTCCCTACTTTTAGTTTTCTTCACGGATTTGTCATTTCAGACTATATTAATATCATTAGGCTATATTAAACTAAATTAAAGCTCGAGTCAAATTATGGCCATCTAAGTTAGGATTCCTGAAAGTTTAAACCTTATTCGATGACGCGTTGTACCCTATGATCTGGTCATCGGACATGCCTGTCACCAGCGTCACGAAATAAAAGAGTAAAATTAAAATGTGTTCCTATCGAAAGGTACACTAAAATAACTAGAGTGACAAATCACGTCGAGGCTAAAAATAATGTATATCCATTTTACGAACTTAAAAAGTGTTATATTATAGTGCAGAGGAGTTATAGTGTAATCAGGTGAATAAATACAGAAAAAAATTTAAAAAATATCTGATTTAAACCATCGTACTATTGAAGGAACCTATATAAGTGATATTCTGTATATAAAAAAAGACTTGTGTTAAACCTTTTTTAAACGTCGTAAGTAAACTAAAAGTAAAACAAGAGAGTTTTACGCACTATTCAGCCACCAATGTTTGTAAAACCTTTTCGATTACACGGTATATTTTACTAAAAGCAGGGTCCCCTGGTTAACTTTAAATACACTTATATTTTAAACTGTAAATTATGGGTCCCATTTGAAAAAATGGGACACATATTGTTTTTGTCCGTTTTTTTTTCTTTTTTTTTTTCGTCAAACGCTTGACAGGCATGGCTTGTGGCTCCGACATCTACCAGAAGGGATAATGGAATCGCAATGAAACTTAGTCATTTGTTAGACCACGTGGTCTAAATATGCAGAAATCAAAATTTTGGGTAATATACGTAGGGGAATTCCCCTGGGAGGTTAAAAACCAAAACGGTATTTTTTTCAAAATTTTTACTTTTTTTGGGCATACCGCATGAACGGCTGCTCCAATTTTGATCAAATTTGGTAAAATAGTAGCCTAGTGTGTTAGCCACTGCGTTACCAATTAGAAGAAACAAAATATTTACCTAATGAAATACCCTAAAAAATAAGATTTTTCCCTCAAATCATCATAGCAACATGAATGGCATGGCGCCACGACATCTACCAGAAAGAGTAATGGAATCGCAATAAAAATTTGACATTTGTAAGGGAACATGGTTTAGATATGCATAAACTATAATGTTGGGTAATAAATCTAGGGGAATTCCCCTGAGACGTTAAAAACCAAAACGTTTTTTTCTAATAAATTATCTTTTTGGGGCATAGCGCTTAAAAGGCTGCTCTAATTTTGATCAGATTTGGTGAAATGTTAGACCATTAACCACTCTGAGTCAATTAATTAAAACAAAGAAAACATTTACTTAGGGTAATTCCCTTAAAAACAAAAATATGTTCTTGAATTATGATTCTAACAGGCAGGCCATATCGCACTGACATATCCAACAAAAAGTCGACAAAACTAATTAAAACTTTAACAATTGTTACATAACATGTCCCACATATGTAAAAGAGAAACTTATCTACTAAACCCAGGGGATTTCCCTGAAACCATGAAATCGGGATATTTTGGAAATTTAGCTTTATTTCACCACCACGCTTGGAAACAAGCTTTAATTTAAAACATTTGTGGTGAAATGTTCGTAAATTTAAGACGTTTATTCTTTTCTCATCTACACATGGAAAAGAAGTTTGGTCTAATAACTATGGGACCCATGCGTTTATGCTTGCTGAAACAAACTATATACTTGGTGTATAAAATACAAATTGTGGTTAGGGACACTGTAGCATGAATATATGGTATACCACATGTGTTTTACAAATAGTGGTGGCTAAACACGTGGTTGACACTCTCTAGTTATTATTTGTATTTGCAAGTCTAGGAAAATCCCCTGACTTCGTAAGTTACGTTTGCTTGCTTTTCAGTGATCCGTAAGCTAGTAAACAGATAATGTTAGAAAGATTCATGCTTGTCGTATTGGTCCTGTTGGCAAATGGTTAAGGCGTCTGACTACGAATCAGGAGATTCCAGATTCGAGTCCTGGCAGGATCGTATTTCTTTTAAATTTTCTTCGAAATTCAGAAATAACCAAATTATGGTAAATTATAAAGCTTTTAAATGTCGCTAGCTGTATTCGTGAAAATTAAAAAAGTATCTTAATCAAGCCATCGTAGGCTACTATTGAAGGAACCTATATAACTAATATTCTGTAAATAAAAAAGAGTTGTGTTAAACCTTTTCTAAACGTCATAAGTAAACTAAAAGTAAAGCAAGAGAGTTTTACGCACTATTCTGCCACCAATGTTTGTAAAACCTTTTCGATTACACGGTATATTTTACTAAAAGCAGGGTCCCCTGGTTAACTTTAAATACACTTATATTTAAACTGTAAATTATTATTTGTATTAGCGAGTCTCGGGAATTCCGCTGACATCGTGAGTTCCGTTTACTTGCCATTAAGTGAGCAGGAAGCTAGTAAAACACATAATGTTTGAAAGATTCATGCTTATCATAGTGGTCCCGTGGCCCAATGGATAAGGCGCCTGACTACGAATCAGGAGATTCCAGGTTCGAGTCCTGGCAGGATCTTATTTCTTTTAAAGTTTCTTTAAAATTCAGAAATAACAAACGTGTGTTTGAAAGATTCATGCTTATCTTAGTGGTCCTGTGGCCCAATGGATAAGGCGCCTGACTACGAATCAGGAGATTCCAGGTTCGAGTCCTGGCAGGATCGTATTTTTAGGTTTATTCGAAATTCAGAAATAACCAGCGTATGATAAATTATAGAGCTTTTAAATGTAGCTAGCTATATACGTGAAATTTGAAAAAATATCTTATTCAAACCAACATACTATTGAAGGAACCTATATGAGTGATATTCTGGAAATATAAAAAAGAGTTGTGTTAAACCTTTTTTAAACATCGTAAGTAAACTAAAAGTAAAGCAAGAGAGTTTTACGCACTATTCAGCCACCAATATTTGCAAAATCTATTTCGACTACACGGTATATTATACTAAAAGCCGGGTCCCCTGGTTAACTTTAAATACACTTATATTTAAACTGTAAATTATTATTTGTATTAGCGAGTCTCGGGAATTCCCCTGACATCGTGAGTTCCGTTTACTTGCTATTAAGTGAGCAGGAAGCTAGTAAAACACATAATGTTTGACAGATTCATGCTTATCGTAGTGGTCCTGTGGCCCAATGGATAAGGCGCCTGACTACGAATCAGGAAATTCCAGGTTCGAGTCCTGGCAGGATCGTGTTTCTTTTAAATTTTTCTTTAAAATTAAGAAATAACAAACTTTTGGTAAATTATAGAGCTTTTAAATGTAGCTTGCTATATTCGTGAAATTTGAAAAAGTATCTTATTCAAACCATCGTACTATTGAAGGAACCTATATAAGTGATATTCTAGCAATATAAAAAAAAGACTTGTGTTAATGCTCTTTCTAAACGTCATTAGTAAACTAAAAGTAAAACAAGAGAGTTTTACGCACCTATTCATCCACCAATATTTCGTAAAATTTATTTCGATTACAGGGTATATTTTACTAAAAGCCGGGTCCCCTGGTTAACTTTAAATACAATTATATTTAAACTGTAAATTATTATTTGTATTAGCGAGTCTCGGGAATTCCCCTGACATCGTGAGTTCCGTTTACTTGCTATTAAGTGAGCAGGAAGCTAGTAAAACACATAATGTTTGACAGATTCATGATTATCGTAGTGGTCCTGTGGCCCAATGGATAAGGCGCCTGACTACGAATCAGGAGATTTCAGGTTCGAGTCCTGGCAGGATCGTATTTTTTTATAAAGTTTCTTTAAAATTCAAAAATAACAAACGTGTGTTTACCAGATTCATGCTTATCGTAGTGGTCCTGTGGCCCAATGGATAAGGCGCCTGACTACGAATCAGGAGATTCCAGGTTCGAGTCCTGGCAGGATCGTATTTCTTTTGAGTTATCTTCGAAATTCAGAAATAACCAACGTATGGTAAATTATAGAGCTTTTAACTGTAGCTAGCTATAATCGTGAAATTTGAAAAAAATATCTTATCTCAAGCCATCGTACTATTGAAGGAACCTATACAAGTGATATTCTAACAATATAAAAAAAAGACTTGTGTAAATCCTTTTCTAAACGTCATAAGTAAACTAAAAGTAAAACAAGAGAGTTTTACGCACTATTCTGCCACCAATGTTTGTAAAACCTTTTCGATTACACGGTATATTTTACTAAAAGCAGGGTCCCCTGGTTAACTTTAAATACACTTATATTTAAACTGTAAATTATTATTTGTATTAGCGAGTCTCGGGAATTCCGCTGACATCGTGAGTTCCGTTTACTTGCCATTAAGTGAGCAGGAAGCTAGTAAAACACATAATGTTTGAAAGATTCATGCTTATCATAGTGGTCCCGTGGCCCAATGGATAAGGCGCCTGACTACGAATCAGGAGATTCCAGGTTCGAGTCCTGGCAGGATCTTATTTCTTTTAAAGTTTCTTTAAAATTCAGAAATAACAAACGTGTGTTTGAAAGATTCATGCTTATCTTAGTGGTCCTGTGGCCCAATGGATAAGGCGCCTGACTACGAATCAGGAGATTCCAGGTTCGAGTCCTGGCAGGATCGTATTTTTAGGTTTATTCGAAATTCAGAAATAACCAGCGTATGATAAATTATAGAGCTTTTAAATGTAGCTAGCTATATACGTGAAATTTGAAAAAATATCTTATTCAAACCAACATACTATTGAAGGAACCTATATGAGTGATATTCTGGAAATATAAAAAAGAGTTGTGTTAAACCTTTTCTAAACATCGTAAGTAAACTAAAAGTAAAGCAAGAGAGTTTTACGCACTATTCAGCCACCAATATTTGCAAAATCTATTTCGACTACACGGTATATTATACTAAAAGCCGGGTCCCCTGGTTAACTTTAAATACACTTATATTTAAACTGTAAATTATTATTTGTATTAGCGAGTCTCGGGAATTCCCCTGACATCGTGAGTTCCGTTTACTTGCCATTAAGTGAGCAGGAAGCTAGTAAAACACCATAATGTTTGACAGATTCATGCTTATCGTAGTGGTCCTGTGGCCCAATGGATAAGGCGCCTGACTATGAATCAGGAGATTCCAGGTTCAAGTCCTGGCAGGATCGTATTTCTTTTAAAGTTTCTTTAAAATTCAGAAATAACAAACGTGAGTTTGAAAGATTCATGCTTACCGTAGTGGTCCTGTGGCCCAATGGATAAGGCGCCTGACTACGAATCAGGAGATTCCAGGTTCAAGTCCTGGCAGGATCGTATTTCTTTTAAAGTTTCTTTAAAATTCAGAAATAACAAACGTGTGTTTGAAAGATTCATGCTTATCGTAGTGGTCATGTGGCCCAATGGATAAGGCGCCTGACTACGAATCAGGAGATTCCAGTTTCGAGTCCTGGCAGGATCGTATTTCTTTTAAAGTTTCTTTAAAATTCAGAAATAACAAACGTGTGTTTGAAAGATTCATGCTTATGGTAGTGGTCCTGTGGCCCAATGGATAAGGCGCCTGACTACGAATCAGGAGATTCCCGGTTCGAGTCCTGACAGGATCGTATTTCTTTTAAAGTTTCTTTAAAACTCAGAAATAACAAACGTGTGTTTGAAAGATTCATGCTTATCGTAGTGGTCCTGTGGCCCAATGGATAAGGCGCCTGACTACGAATCAGGAGATTCCAGGTTCGAGTCCTGGCAGGATCGTATTTCTTTTAAAGTTTCTTTAAAATCCAGAAATAACAAACGTGTGTTTGAAAGATTCATGCTTATCGTAGTGGTCCTGTGGCCCAATGGATAAGGCGCCTGACTACGAATCAGGAGATTCCAGGTTCGAGTCCTGGCAGGATCGTATTTCTTTTAAGTTTATTCGAAATTCAGAAATAACCAGCGTATGATAAATTATAGAGCTTTTAAATGTAGCTAGCTATATTCGTGAAATTTGAAAAAATATCTTATTCAAACCAACATACTATTGAAGGAACCTATATGAGTGATATTCTGGAAATATAAAAAAAGAGTTGTGTTAAACCTTTTCTAAACGTCGTAAGTAAACGAAAAGTAAAACAAGAGAGTTTTACGCACTATTCATCCACCAATATTTGTAAAATTTATTTCGACTACAGGGTATATTTTATTAAAAGCCGGGTCCCCTGGTTAACTTTAAATACACTTATATTTAAACTGTAAATTACTTTTTGTATAAGCGAGTCTCGGGAATTCCCCTGACATCGTGAGTTCCGTTTACTTGCTATTAAGTGAGCAGGAAGCTAGTAAAGCACATATTGTTTGAAAGATTCATGATAATCGTAGTGGTCCTGTGGCCCAATGGATAAGGCGCCTGACTACGAATCAGGAGATTCCAGGTTCGAGTCCTGGCAGGATCGAATTTCTTTTAAAGTTTCTTTAAAATTCAGAAATAACAAACGTGTGTTTGAAAGATTCATGCTTATCGTAGTGGTCCTGTGGCCCAATGGATAAGGTGCCTGACTACGAATCAGGAGATTCCAGGTTCGAGTCCTCAAGGTTCGTATTTCTTTTAAGTTTTCTTCGAAATTCAGAAATTACCAACGTATGATAAATTATAGAGCTTTTAGGTGTAGCTAGCTATATTCGTGAAATTTAAAAAAAATTCTTATTCAAACCATCGTACTATTGAAGGAACCTATATAAGTGATATTCTAACAATATAAAAAAAGACTTGTGTAAATCCTTTTCTAAACGTCATAAGTAAACTAAAAGTAAAACAAGAGAGTTTTACGCACTATTTAGCCATCAATGTTTGTAAAACCTTTTCGAATACACTGTATATTTTAATAAAAGCAGGGTCCCCTGGTTAACTTTAAATACACTTATATTTAAACTGTAAATTATTATTTGTAATAGCGAGTCTCGGGAATTCCCGTGACATCGTGAGTTCCGTTTACTTGCTATTAAGTGAGCAGGAAGCTAGTAAAGCACATAATGTTTGACAGATTCATGCTTATCGTAGTGGTCCTGTGCCCCAATGGATAAGGCGCCTGACTACGAAACAGGAGATTCCAGGTTCGAGTCCTGGCAGGATCGAATTTCTTTTAAAGTTTCTTTAAAATTCAGAAATAACAAACGTGTGTTTGAAAGATTCATGCTTATCGTAGTGGACCTCGTGGCCCAATGGATAAGGTGCCTGACTACGAATCAGGAGATTCCAGGTTCGAGTCCTGAAGGTTCGTATTTCTTTTAAGTTTTCTTCGAAATTCAGAAATTACCAACGTATGATAAATTATAGAGCTTTTAGGTGTAGCTAGCTATATTCGTGAAATTTAAAAAAATTCTTATTCAAACCATCGTACTATTGAAGGAACCTATAGAAGTGATATTCTAACAATATAAAAAAAATACTTGTGTAAATCCTTTTCTAAACGTCATAAGTAAACTAAAAGTAAAACAAGAGAGTTTTACGCACTATTCAGCCACCAATGTTTGTAAAACCTTTTTCGAATACACGGTATATTTTACTAAAAGCCGGGTCCCCTGGTTAACTTTAAATACACTTATATTTAAACTGTAAATTATTATTTGTATTAGCGAGTCTCGGGAATTCCCCTGACATCGTGAGTTCCGTTTACTTGCCATTAAGTGAGCAGGAAGCTAGTAAAACACATAATGTTTGACAGATTCATGATTATCGTAGTGGTCCTGTGGCCCAATGGATAAGGCGCCTGACTACGAATCAGGAGATTTCAGGTTCGAGTCCTGGCAGGATCGTATTTTTTTATAAAGTTTCTTTAAAATTCAGAAATAACAAACGTGTGTTTACCAGATTCATGCTTATCGTTAGTGGGTCCTGTGGCCCAATGGATAAGGCGCCTGACTACGAATCAGGAGATTCCAGGTTCGAGTCCTGGCAGGATCGTATTTCTTTTGAGTTATCTTCGAAATTCAGAAATAACCAACGTATGGTAAATTATAGAGCTTTTAACTGTAGCTAGCTATAATCGTGAAATTTGAAAAAAATATCTTATTCAAACCATCGTACTATTGAAAGAACCTATACAAGTGATATTCTGGCAATATTTAAAAAGAGTTGTGTTAAACCTTTTCTAAACATCGTAAGTAAACTAAAAGTAAAGCAAGAGAGTTTTACGCAATCAACTGCCACCAATGTTTATAAAACTTTTTCGATTACACGGTATATTTTACTAAAAGCCGGGTCCCCTGGTTAACTTTAAATACACTTATATTTAAACTGTAAATTATTATTTGTATTAGCGAGTCTCGGGAATTCCCCTGACATCGTGAGTTCCGTTTACTTGCCATTAAGTGAGCAGAAAGCTAGTAAAACACATAATGTTTGACAGATTCATGCTTATCGTAGTGGTCCTGTGGCCCAATGGATAAGGCGCCTGACTATGAATCAGGAGATTCCAGGTTCAAGTCCTGGCAGGATCGTATTTCTTTTAAAGTTTCTTTAAAATTCAGAAATAACAAACGTGAGTTTGAAAGATTCATGCTTACCGTAGTGGTCCTGTGGCCCAATGGATAAGGCGCCTGACTACGAATCAGGAGATTCCAGGTTCAAGTCCTGGCAGGATCGTATTTCTTTTAAAGTTTCTTTAAAATTCAGAAATAACAAACGTGTGTTTGAAAGATTCATGCTTATCGTAGTGGTCCTGTGGCCCAATGGATAAGGCGCCTGACTACGAATCAGGAGATTCCAGGTTCGAGTCCTGGCAGGATCGTATTTCTCTTAAAGTTTCTTTAAAATTCAGAAATAACAAACGTGTGTTTGAAAGATTCATGCTTATCGTAGTGGTCCTATGGCCCAATGGATAAGGCGCCTGACTACGAATCAGGAGATTCCAGGTTCGAGTCCTGGCAGGATCGTATTTTTTTTAAGTTTATTCGAAATTCAGAAATAACCAGCGTATGATAAATTATAGAGCTTTTAAATGTAGCTAGCTATATTCGTGAAATTTGAAAAAATATCTTATTCAAACCAACATACTATTGAAGGAACCTATATGAGTAATATTCTGGAAATATAAAAAAAGATTTGTGTTAAACCTTTTCTAAACGTCGTAAGTAAACGAAAAGTAAAACAAGAGAGTTTTACGCACTATTCATCCACCAATATTTGTAAAATTTATTTCGACTACAGGGTATATTTTATTAAAAGCCGGGTCCCCTGGTTAACTTTAAATACACTTATATTTAAACTTTAAATTATTTTTTGTATAAGCGAGTCTCGGGAATTCCCCTGACATCGTGAGTTCCGTTTACTTGCTATTAAGTGAGCAGGAAGCTAGTAAAGCACATATTGTTTGAAAGATTCATGGTTATCGTAGTGGTCCTGTGGCCCAATGGATAAGGCGCCTGACTACGAATCAGGAGATTTCAGGTTCGAGTCCTGGCAGGATCGAATTTCTTTTAAAGTTTCTTTAAAATTCAGAAATAACAAACGTGTGTTTGAAAGATTCACGCTTATCGTAGTGGTCCTGTGGCCCAATGGATAAGGTGCCTGACTACGAATCAGGAGATTCCAGGTTCGAGTCCTGAAGGTTCGTATTTCTTTTAAGTTTTCTTCGAAATTCAGAAATTACCAACGTATGATAAATTATAGAGCTTTTAGGTGTAGCTAGCTATATTCGTGAAATTTAAAAAATTCTTATTCAAACCATCGTACTATTGAAGGAACCTATATAAGTGATATTCTAACAATATAAAAAAAGACTTGTGTAAATCCTTTTTCTAAACGTCATAAGTAAACTAAAAGTAAAACAAGAGAGTTTTACGCACTATTCAGCCACCAATGTTTGTAAAACCTTTTCGAATACACTGTATATTTTAATAAAAGCAGGGTCCCCTGGTTAACTTTAAATACACTTATATTTAAACTGTAAATTATTATTTGTATTAGCGAGTCTCGGGAATTCCCCTGACATCGTGAGTTCCGTTTACTTGCCATTAAGTGAGCAGGAAGCTAGTAAAGCACATAATGTTTGACAGATTCATGCTTATCGTAGTGGTCCTGTGCCCCAATGGATAAGGCGCCTGACTACGAAACAGGAGATTCCAGGTTCGAGTCCTGGCAGGATCGTATTTCTTTTAAAGTTTCTTTAAAATTCAGAAATAACAAACGTGTGTTTGACAGATTCATGCTTATCGTAGTGGTCCTGTGGCCCAATGGATAAGGCGCCTGACTACGAATCAGGAGATTCCAGGTTCGAGTCCTGGCAGGATCGTATTTCTTTTAAAGTTTCTTTAAAATTCAGAAATAACAAACGTGTGTTTGACAGATTCATGCTTATCGTAGTGGTCCTGTGGCCCAATGGATAAGGCGCCT
>CH003195.1:83580-94713 GCA_000149265.1 Ciona savignyi
CGGGTAGGATAGGAGGAGGCAGTCGGACCCTTGTACGTGGCCCATCTGCTGCCTGTGTAGAGTTAGAGCAATGTGGCGAAGCCTAAACCCGAAACAGCAATTGTTAGTTCATATATTTAGTCAAATTAAAACACAATGTTGGCAACATTGCCCCCAAGTCTTTATTTGTGATTAAATCATAAGTTAATAAGGGTCAAACTGTTCCATTTAAAATGGTGACGTAGTAAGGAGAACGATTTTATTTCAACAAAAATAGTTTTGTAGATAACTGCTTCGAAAATAATTTACAAACCTTCGCGTAAGAGGTCCATTGATCAATGTTGATCTAATATCGCTTTAACATCTGCAATAAACATTTTAGTGAAACAAAATACGTTAAATGCCGTACGCTAGTTTTTTTCCCTTTCGAAAAGGATAAACGATCGATGGACCTAGCATCACTGGTTCCAATACTATAATGTGTGGAAACCCGAAGTACAAAACCACTAATTAGTTCTATACTAGTAACTTAAATCGTGCGTTTTCTATATGTTTACCTTTGAGAGAAAAGCTATCTTTATCCAGGTAAGCATCTCCGTCTGAAATCAGAAATTGATGCTTATATTTTTTAATTAAATATATATAAATATATGTTTATAAAAATGTAAATGATTTAACCATCACCAACCTTGTTGTGGTCTTTGGTCTGTGAATAAATGAATAAATTGTTATATTTTTGTAAATAACAGAAAACCAGTTAATGTACAAAAATTCAATGAAACACAATTTTGATATTACTGGATAACGTGTGTCAATAAATTTCCAAAGACTGAATTGTTAATTGAATAAGCTAACTGCCCATTGTATAAGTACTTTCAGTCAAACAATACATCACTAGATGTGGTACTTACTCCACTTATACCAGGCTAAGTGTGCTGCATGAGCAAAAGAACTTTCGTTCGAAATCACCAACAAACCAATCAAAACAGCCACGAGAATCAACTTGTTCATCTGCAAATATGAGGTTAAAGTGGATGGAACAATTATGTTCCATTTCCGTGAATGGAAAACCTTGGACATACACTACATGCACCATATTATGATTGAGACGTTGGTTTATTTTTAGTGGAGCTATTTGCGTTGCCTTATAACACACCCGACCAGCTATCGACCACACCAGCTCAATTTAAGAACAAAACCAACAACACCAAACTTACCTTGTTTTTGTAGTTTTGCAAAGTGAATAACCTTCATAACTAAGTTGTATTTATACCACAGCTGTCTATTGTTTAACGACATTCGCAAGCTGCGTTGCTGCATTGTTTAACTTTAATATATCTGTGGGAACAGAATATACTTAGTAATATATTTGTGGGAACAGGATATACGTAGTAATATATCTGTGGGAACAGGATATATGTAGTTGCTTACAATAGATTTGGAAGGGTCCAGTCAGTTCACATTTTTGCGATCTCAAGTCAGAATATATTTTCTATGGTGTTTATTACGCGGGAAGGAAATATTAATGATATTACTCTTTGAACCGTCGAATTGCTCAGTTTCAACAACATAATCGGCAAAAATGATTGCTGCATGTTACTGCAACGCTGCAGTAGTTTTGTTGCAGTATAGGATATACATGTTTTTCCCCATAAATGGAAAAACCAAGGAAGCAATCGTTAAGTCACCTCGCGCCCACAGTCGGGTGACCGGAGCTATTGCATTGTGTTGTGTATGATACACACGTTCCTTCACTTTGGTAGAACTTATTAATACGCTGGGTTTAGGCAATGTCCGTTAAGTGCCTTGCCCAAGGACACAACCGACTAGCTAGCGACCAATTTTGAACCTGCAACCTTTCGGTTGAATATCGTCACACTAAACCACCAGACTAGTCTGTAGGACTAAGAAGTATAGTTTTCCATTGTTTTTGTAGTAATGCCGAACATAATTTTTTTTAGTTACCGCAAACTACTAAATAAAGAATTGGTAGGAATGCGTCATATTTTACTGCGCGACGCCATAACACTGCTTATTAAGCATTTTAGATAACCATACATTCATGTGGCGATATATCCGCAAGATGGGGCTGTCGACACATTGTCCACGCACAACGCATCCTGGTCGCAATACATTTAGCGGTAAATCGTTTATGTATAATGCTAATTTTAAAACGAGTAAAGCGTTAGGCCACGGTTGGGCAACTTCTCTAGTGGGCGGGCCAGATGTGGGAAAATAAAGTTCTTGGTGGGCCGGATAATTACATGAATAAGAATTAAATATCTTAATTACCGGGTATGGTTAGATACAGTCTGCGAGCCGGTGAAAATCCCTACACGGGCCATATAATGTCTATGCCTGCGTTAAGCGATCAAGGGTAACTTTCCATATATGTATATGTTAGGCTATACCTAATATAATAATGTAACACAATTGTGTGCACATACTTTCGTTATGCTGATTCTTCAATCCCTATACGCACATGACGAGTTTTGTGAGTGTGACTGTTCATGTTTTACTGTTTAATTGTAATATAATTGTGAAAACAGGATATACGTAGTTGCCCATAATAGATTTGGAAGGGTCCAGTCAGTTCAATTTGTTAGTAAAAACGAAATACGTTAAACAATTAAACTCTAGTCAGGACGCTAGTTTCCTTTTTAGTACATGTCTCGTAAAATGAATATGTATGTGGGTTCTATCTACGGCGGCGTTATATACTGTTGTTTGTGCCTGTTTATGACTTCCAATTAACATTTTAACACGAAAACTCAAATCCCTTCATAATTTTACTTAATTTTTTTAAGCCCATACCCCTTCGCACATCGACAACTTGTTACCAACAAAACAGCTAGCAGATGCACAATCAACACCTTTATTTTACAAAGCACTGCTCCACTATTACAAAACTTTACAGCTAAACGAGAACACCGGTGCGCAGCCTAGCACATGCTGCTTTCAACCAAACAAACATTCGGGAATCACCACCATTGTTACTCAGCAAACTACTCGTTAAAAACAATGACTCATGGAGGGTACCACTCGTCACATCCGCCCGCGCACATAGATCTTAATTGGTTAAACGCCATCTTCACCCTCACGCTCTTAGATTCAACACCTAATTCATATTTCCGAATATTGTTTTTTAACGCTGTTGTAGCCTATGTTACAATGTTAGTATTTTGTTGTGTTTGTTAATTAATTACTTTTAAGGCAACGTGTATCAAACTGTGTTTAGCAATGCTTTTTGGAAAATTGAAAAATGCATGCAACAGGCAAGCCCACCGGTTAGTGTGGTGGTTTAGTGCCTAATATTTTTTTTATTTGCTCAATGCGCCAAAAGCAAAAACATTAAGAACCTTATCCTATATTTTATAGTTTTCCATTTAGCTTTTTATAACATAAACCGATATAAATGCAGTTGGGCAATTTTCAGAAAAGCTGTATTTTAGCAAAGATAACAATTTTAATTTGTTAAGATAATTGCTTTATTACTCTTCACAAGCTGACGAAAACAAAATATATCATATTGCTGAATTTCTCGTAATCAGGATACCATGCTGTGTTCTATCTACGGCGGCATTATATATTGTTGTTTGAGGCTGATTGAAATTATTAAGACCATTCAATATTTTTACACAAAATGTACTTTTTGATTTATTTGCGAATACGAGTTCAAAGAATCTATTTATCTGTTTCTAGCCTGCAAACAAAAAATGTTTTAAATTCAAGTATTCTATTGAAATGCATATTTAGGGGCGATGTTTATTTCTATCAAAAACGTAAACAGAATACAGAATTGTATTTTTTGATTTTATTTGCGAATACGATTTCAAGGAAGAATTCCAATTTTCTTTATCTGTTCCTTGCCTGTAAACAAAATATCGTTTTAAATCCAAGTATTATATTACAAAGCATAGGGAAGGGGTTGTTTGTTTCTATCACGGGAAGGATTGGAAAAGGCAGTTGCACACTTGTACATGGCCTATATTCTCGCTGGGTGGAGTTGGAGCAATGTTGCGAGGCTTAAACCCAAATAGCAATTTCTAGTTCATATACTTAGTTAAATTTAAACAAAAGTTTTGCAAGATTGCTCCTAAGTCTTTATTTTTGATTAAGTCATAAGTTAATGACCAGCAGTTTAAACTGCAAATTATATTCGCCATTTATAATGGTGACGTAATAAGAAACACGATTTTATTGAGACGGAAGTGTTTTGTAGATAGCTACTTGAAAAATAATTTACAAACCTTCGCAGATGTTATTTGATCACTGTTGATCCAACTTCGTTTCATCATCTAAAATAAACATCTTAGTGAAAACGAAATACGTTAAATGCCATACGCCAGTTTTTTTAGTTTTTGACCCACTATCACTGGTTCATATACTATAATGTCTGGAAAACCTGACGTACAATACCACTAATAAGTTTAATACTATACAGTAACTTTAATGGTGCGTTTGTTTACCTTTAAGAGTCAAGCTGTCTTCATCCAAGTGGTCGAAATCGAAAACTAAAATCAGAAATTAATAATTACATTTTTAAATTAATATAGACCTATATATATTAATAAATATGTAAATGATTTAACCATCACTAACCTTGTTGTGGTCTTTCGTCTGTAAATGAATGAGTAAAGTGTTATATTTTTGTAAATAAAAGAAAACCAGTTGATGTAGCACACAGCAAAAAGACAATAAAGTTCATTTTGATAATCCAAAAAAACATTTAAACATTATTGAATAACTTGTTTCGATAAATAAACGATTTATTTTCAATAAAATGAAACAAAACTGGATGTGGTATACTTACTCCCATGGCGGAGACGAGGGGTGTGGCGACGTCGTCTTCCAGTCCACCAAGCATCCGCACTTTCGTTCGTAATCATCAACAAACCAATCAAAGCAGCTACGAGAATCAACTTGTTCATCTGTAAATATGAGGTTAAAATGAATGGAACAATTATGTTTTATCCCGGTGAATGAAAAACGCGGTACATATATCACATACAAAAATCAGATTACTTCATGTCCACCGTCGGATTACCGGAACTATTACAGTGTGTAAAATATGTTTGAGACGTTCCTTTACTTATAGTAGAGCTAAGTGTCTTGCCTTAAAACACCCGACCAGCTATCGACCACACCAGCTCAATACAAGAACAAAACCAACAACACCAAACTTACCTTGTTTTTGTAGTTTTGCAAAGTGAATAACCTTCATAAATAAGTTGTATTTATACCACAGCTGTCTATTGTTTAACGACATTCGCAAGCTGCGTTGCTGCATTGTTTAACTTTAATATATCTGTGGGAACAGAATATACTAAGTAATATATTTGTGGGAACAGGATATATGTAGTTGCTTTTAGACTATTTGTAAGAGCTTAGCAGTTGGCGCGAAATCACACCAGAATTTATTTTCCATAGTGTATATATTACGCGGGAAGGAACCATTATATTACTCGTTAAAACAATCCGTGTGAACGGTCTACTAAGTTTCTGTGAGAAATATCGCTACACTATAAAATAAAGAGTCAAAAACGACCTAAAAGTATTTAAAATAGACTCTTTCGTGAAGTGAAAGTGCCTCCTCATCTTTTAGGAATCAAAAAATATTCTTTCAAATAGTTAAACAATGTACACTATTTTAACTTTCCAAGCCACTGTTTATAAAGATCCATATCAAAGCACTGTTTAAAAAAAGCCATATCAAAGCACTGTTTCTAAATAGTCATAGCCTATCAAAGCACTGTTTCTAAAGGGCCCATGATTTTCACTTTTTATGTATACATTGTGGATCATCACTTGATGCAAATAAAGCAGTGTAGATAACTACATAAACCTGTGGCAACAAACACATTAAGGGTTTAAGGCAGACCCGATAAAAAAGTGTATCAAAACGAATTTTCGGGCTTGACTCGAGTACCGGATCTGCTGGCTACTTTAACTGCAAGGAGGACCGTATAGTGTGACTGTAGCAGGATAAACCTGGTATGGACATACTTAAAGCGGCATGAAGTTGTGGGCTAGCGCTTTTTAGAGCTGCATGCTGAAGCGTTGGATAATTTTTATTCAGCCGGCTGCCTTAGGCCTACAGTCTCTGGAGAGCTGCACAGCGGAAGGTCTATACGTTCACTCTCCAAAGAACGCCTACTAATTATGGGTCCAAATGAAAAATTGGGACACATATTGTTTTTGTCCGTTTTTTCGTCAAAGGTTTGACAACAATGGCATGTCGCCCCGACTTCTACCAGAAGGAAAAATGAAATCGTAATGAAACTTAGCTATTTGATAGACAACATGGTTTAGATATGCAAAAACCAAAATTTTGGGTGATAAATTTAGGGGAATTCCCCTGGGAGGTTAAAAACAGATTGGCTTTTCTTATGAAAAATTTAGTTTTTTTGTGGCGTAGTGCTTGAACGGCTTCCCCAATTTGAATCAGATTTTGTGGAATGTAGGCCTAAGTGCATTAGGCACTGATTTAACACTTAAAAACAAAAAAATGACCGAAGGAAATACCCAAAAATAAAAGGATTTTGTTCTCAAATCATGATTGTGACAAGCATGCCATGTCGCCTCGACATCTACCAAAAAGAGTAATGGAATCGCAATTAAAATTTGAAATTTGTAAGAAAACATAGTCTAGATATGTAGAAACCAAAATTGTTGGTGATATATCCAGGGGTATTCCCCTGGGACGTTAAAAACCAAAACGGTATTTTTTCTAAAAATCTACCTTTTATGGGTATAGCGCTCAAACAAATGCTCCAATTTGAATCAGGTTTGGTGAAATGTAAGTGCAATACTGATTTAATAATTAAAAAAATACCTTGGGAAATGCCGTAAAAAACATTTTGATCTCAAATCATGATTGTGACAGGCATGGTATGTCGCGCCGATATCTAACAGAAGGAATAATCGAATCGTTATGAAACTTTGTCATTTATTAGACGACATGGTCTAGATATGCATAAACGAAAATTTTGGGTGATAAATCCAGAAAAATACCAAATTGTTTTTTTTTTTTAATTTGGATTTTTTCAGCATAGCGCTTAAACGGCTACCTAATAAAATACCCTATGATTATAATTTATTCATAAATCATGATAGTGACAAGCGTGCATAACGCCAAATATCTTTAACAAGAAGTCGTCAAATCGGATTAAAACTCCAAGAATTGTTAGATATCATTACCCAGATATGTAGCAAAATAAATAATTCTACTTAACCTAACGAGATTCCCGGAATTCATGAAAACCTTCATCGGGCTGTTTTGGGAATTTAGCTTCATTTTATTTGTGGTGAAATATTTGTATATCTAACACGATTAGCCTATTCATTTTTTAGATACATGGAAAAGAAGTTTGGTTTAACTATGTGACCCATGCGTTTATGCTTGCAGAAACAAAATTTTGACAGTCCGGTAAAAAAGTCTGTAATGTTGGATAACATGGACCTGGCGTGCAGATATCTGACAATGACATATATTGTGTAATGAACATGGATAACAAGATCGGATTGTTACCTTGGGGACCCATGCTTTTATGCTTGCACAAACAAACTACATACTCGGTTTATAAAATACAAGGACACCTGCTCGCATAAATATATACCATACAAAAAGGTGTTTTACAGATAGTGGTGGTTAAACATGTGGTTCACAGAATCTCATTTATACAAGTTCCTTCAATAGTACGATGGTTTGGAGAATTTATTTTCTGAATTGCAAACAAACTTTAAAACAAACAAGATCCTGCCAGGACTCGAACCTGGAATCTCCTGATTCGTAGTCAGGCGCCTTATCCATTGGGCCACAGGACCACTACGACAAGCATGAATCGGTCAAACATTATGTGTTTTACTAGCTTCCTGCTCACTTAATAGCAACCAAATGAAACTCACGAAGTCGGGGGAATTCCCTAGTGTTGCAAATACAAATAATAGTTTAAAGTTTAAAATATAAGTGTATTCAATAGTAACCAGGGTACCCTGTTTTTAGTAAAATATACCGTGCAGTCGAAATAGAATTATTGGTGGTTTAATCGTGCGTGAAACTCTCTTGTTTTACTTTTAGTTTACTTACGACGTTTTAAAAACGTTTCACACAAGTTTTTATTTTTGATTTACAGAATATCACTTATATAGGTAACTTCAATAGTACAATGGTTTGAATAAGATAAATTTTTTTCAAATGTTACGAATATAGCTAGCTACCGTTAAAAGCTCTATAATTTACCATACGTTGGTTATTTCTGAATTTCGAAGAAAATTTAAAACAAAAACGATCCTGCCAGGACTCGAACCTGGAATCTCCTGATTCGTAGTCAGGCGCCTTATCCATTGGGGCACATGACCACTGCGGTAAGCATGAATCTTTCAAACAATATGTGCTTTACTAGCTTCCTGCTCACTTAATAGCAAGTAAACGGAACTCACGATTTCAGGGGAATTCCCGAGACTCGCTAATACAAATAATAATTTACAGTTTAAATATAAGTGTATTTAAAGTTAACCAGGGGACCCTGCTTTTAGTAAAATATACAGTGTAATCGAAATAGATTTTATAAATAGTGGTGGTTGAATCGTGCGTAAAACTCTCTTGTTTTACTTTTAGTTCACCTACAACGTTTAAAAAAGGGTTTCCCACAAGTCTTTATTTTTATTTACAGAATATCACTCATATAGGTTCCTTCAATAGCACGATGGTTTAAATAAGATATTTTTTCAAATTTCACGAAAATAGCTAGCGACATTTAAAGAGCTGTATTATTTCCCATACGTTGGTGATTTCTTAATTTCGAAGAAAATTTAAAAGAAAAACGCTCCTGCGATGACTCGAACCTGAATCTCCTGATTCGTAGTCAGGCGCCTTATCCATTGGGCCACAGAAAAAATTCGACAAGCATGAATCTTCCAAACATTATATGTTTTACTAGCTTCCGGATCACTAAAAAGCAAGCAAACGGGACTTACGAAATCAGGGTAATTCCCTAGACTCGTAAATACAAATAATAGTTAACAGTTTAAAATATAAGTGAATTTAAAGGTAACCAGGGGACCCTGTTTTTTTGTAAATTATACTGTGTAGTCGAAATAGATTTTACAAACATTGGTGGCAGAATAGTGCGTAAAACTCTCTTGCTTTACTTTTAGTTTACTTACGACGTTTAGAAAAGGTTTAACACAGGTCTTTTTTATTTACAGAATATCACTTATATAGGTTCCTTCAATAGTACGATAGTTTAAATAAAATGCTTTTTCAAATTTCACGAATATAGCTAGCTACATTTAAAAGCTCTATAATTTACCATACGTTGGTTATTTCTGAATTTCAAAGAAAATTTAAAAGAAATACGATCCTGCCAAGACTCGAACCTAGAATATCCTGATTCGTAGTCAGGCGTTAATCTATTTGGACTACACGGTGTTGCTAATTTTCGTGTAAGAATTTCCCACAATCATAATATTAATTGCACCGGTTGCACAAGAGAACAAAACATTGATACTTACGACAAACGTCATTAAACACGGACGCCCTGGTTTATTGCATTCGCGCCCATTGTCACTTTCAGTATAAATTGCCTTGTTTTGTATTTACACATTAGTCCACTTGGGACTCACCAATAGTTATTTCAGAACTGACTACCATTGCCTCGTTTAAACATGAATTAACCCTACCGTTGGCTCCGAAGCTATTTGCCGTGAGATGGCAAAACTCACCCTGTTCGTGGTTCCCTACCGAACCGTTGCGCGAGTCATGAATAAATACCACTTTTAACCCTTAACGTAACCTTGATCGAGAGCCGAAAAGGTATGGAACCGACAACGGTATATTTTACTAAAAGCAGGGTCCCCTGGTTACCTTTAAATACACTTATATTTTAAACTGTAAACTATTATTAGTATTTGCGAGTCTAGGGATTTCCTCTGACTTCGTAAGTTCCGTTTGCTTGCTCTTAAGTGATCGGGAAGCTAGTAAAACACATAATGTTTGAAAAATTCATGCTTGTCGTATTTTTCCTGTGCTCAATGGATAAGGCGCCTGACTACGAATCAATAGATTTTAGGTTCCAGTCCTGGCAGGATCGTTCTAAATTTCTAAATCGTTAAGCTTCTGGATTTTTTAGAAATAACCCACTGTTTATTACGACGGTTTTCTGATATGAAACTACTCGTTAGAAAGGATTTAGGTACAAAACTTGTAACTATCTACTTGTTTTCATATTTGGAGAGGCTCTTAGCTGACTGCGCCCGAACCCAGTGAACTAACGGTTTAAACAAAAGTTTAAAGGATTGTATCAATCATACACCACATATTGCAAAGCTTCAGTACCCGATGGTGGGCGCAATGCAATCTGACGATTACCCATGTAAAAATGAAGCTAGTAATCTAATTTCCCACATGATAAAACCGCTTGCATTTTCCCATTTAACGATTTTTATTACCTGACATGGAATATTTGTTGGGTTTAAAAAGAATAAAAGTTGCTTGGTCTAAAATTGAATTATAGTACAAATCTTAATGGGTAATAATTTAATGTCTATGTTTACTGTTCTACAAAGTATTTTGGTTGAAAAAAAAAAAAATAATTTGTTTTTAAGTTTAAGGTTTTTTTGGAAGTAATATTTATTTAAATTGTTTATTTTATTAAATAATCGTAAATTAAACTATTTTTTGTTTTTAAATTAATATAAAATTAATTCTAATGGCGAGACTATAAGCGGAAGAATAAAACAATTCAAACTATGTTTTAGAACAACTTTGAGATACCGATAGAAGCTGTTATAAAAATCATTTAGTTTTAATATTGTCGTTACGTTTTAATTCGTTATTTTTAAGTAAGATTTTTATATTCAAAGCAAGAAAACAATTATTAATTTTGTTGCATTATTTTTAACTTTACAGAATTTATTTTATCTCGAATAATACTGACGTGTCTGGTCTGTAGCGAGCTATTAGCCAGTTTTAAAAGCATGGAAGTAATTCTGCAAGCAAACTGCAGTGCTAAAATAAGGAAAAGCGGCAAGGCGGGAATTGCACAGTAAAATTTAAAAAAAACTAATTTAAACCGTGCTCTAAACACTAATCTCAATTCCAGAACTAACCCTAACTTAAACCCCATGTTTTTAAACTAACCCTAATGCCCT
>CH003195.1:128133-147721 GCA_000149265.1 Ciona savignyi
ATGCAGTTAAGTAATGTAAATAACAGTTTAATCGATTTATAGCTGTGAAGTAAAACTATATTTCTCTCATAGTTTGCATTTTCGCGTCAAAAAATAAGCGTTTTTTGGACGCAATTTAGATCGCGATCGGATCGGCAAGAATTTTAATGATCGTTAAAAATCCTGATCGGCACTGCACTGGGAATTACCGTGTATGTACTAATGTAGACACAAAAAACGCGTTGTTATCCCATCGCGACGCTTGTATGTGTTGCGTAGTTGAGTTGTAGTAGAGCCAAACAATTAATGTAGACGATCTGATGATCGAAACGCGTAAAAATCAGGTGATGCTGCATACCCTGGCAAAATGCCAGGGTAGGCTGGCGTACTCTGCATACCCGCGTTCGGTGCCAGTGACTGTATACCAAGATTAACTGATAATGGTTAATAAATAAATAAAAAAAAGAGATCAAACAGTTGGTGATCCGTGTAATCAAATCATGAAAATAAAAGCAACCAACCGTTTTTGTTGATTCTTGCTTCTTTGAATTCTTCGAATTGACTTGTTCATTTAAATCTTTCACCCATTGTCTTCGTTTCTGTTCTAGCATGTCTCGGTCCCTTTCTCGGCTTCCTATTCCCCCAATAGTGTCGAACATTTTGCTCCGAGAAGTTCTTGGGTCGTCTGGTTTGGTACCTGGGTAATAAATAAACAAGTAGTGTTAATGACCAATGGTTTTAGGGGCAAACAGTTTTGTAGCAATACCGTATGAAGTTCGACCGTTTAGTCTGGCGATTTAGTGCGACACCTTTCAACCGAAGGGTTGTAAGTTCGAAACTGGTCGCTAGCTAGTCGGTTGTGTCTTGTGTCACTGGGCAAGACACTTAACTGACATCGCCTGAACCCAGCGGATTAATGGGTTCTACTAAATTAAAGGAATATGTGAATCATACACAACACACTACAATAGCTCTGGTAACTCGACAGTGGGCACACGGTGATCTGACAATTGCCCGTGTGTCAAACCCCTTGGTTTTCCCATTCACGGAAATAAACATGAATATCCTATCCTATATCTGGATATGAGAATAAGGTAATCTGATATTATCGAGTTATAGCACTCTATGTTGTCCCAGTCACAGCAAATAAAAATTGAACATCTTAATCTCAGTTCATATTAGAAGTTGTGGTGATAAACGCCTACAGTCACAAGTGGTAATCTAACAGTTGATGTCCAAAGTGATAATCTAACCACCCCAAAACACCATTTAAAAAAGACCAGCAACATATAATCATGTTATTAAGCCACAGTAACCACCTCTGTTGGACTTTGCCGAGTTGGTTCGACTTTTGCCGCCGTCTTTCTGCATAACTTCTACATTCTCTGTGGGTTCATCAAGATCCAATCCAGGCACGGCTGATGGTTCATTGTGCACTTCACCTGATTATGAAGAGAGATGGGAAAGAAGATGGGCTGTTATGTCATAGTATCCAGTTATTTACTTAGGGTAACCTACCACAACCAGGCAAATTTTAACAAGATGACTTTTACCACAAATTTAGCAATAACTAATAAAGTTATATAAAATAAAAGTAATCTGTTTTATTCAAAATATACATAGTTAGTATATTTCGTGGTAGAAATTGTATGGAGTATTTACAATATTGCGTGGTAGTAGTTGTCTGGGTAAATTATCCTGGTTGTCTAAATGTTTGCAGAAGGTAACTTTCTAAGATGGGTACCGGTAGGTACTAACACACAGATTTACTGAATAAAATTTTAAAAAAATTAAAAGAACTCGTAATTTTATCATGTAATCTGTAAAAAAAATAAAAGTTGCCAATCTGTAAAAAAAGGAAATAATTTACCTTCTTCATTTTCCTTTTTATCTTCTGTGTCTTCATTTTGATTTTTATTATCTTCATTTTGAGGCATTGCTTCCTTGTTGATAATCTGAGCCACATCAATATCCTGTTTTGTTTTCACCAAACTTAGAATTGTGTTTAGCTGATCCTGAGTTAAAGTTACGAACGAGGTGTCGACTTTGATTTGCTCCGCTGGGCTTTTGATCACTCGTTTTGGTTTGTTGTTCGAAGCATTTTGATTGCGGTTTCTTGTCGATAACGGTTTTTGCCTTGGTGGCTCGGTTTTTATCTTCTCGTTCTTAGGGATTTTAAGTTGAGTTTGAGATTTGTTCCTTGATTCTACATCCTTTCGATCCTTGGTTGGTTCTTGGTCCGTTACGAACAGAATATCATCATCTATTTTGACTGGTTTCTTACGAGGCCTGGGTACGTTTATCTTCGGCCGTTCAAATTTCGCTTTTCCGGTTACTTCTTGATTTTTGGGGAATTTCTGATTTTGTGATTTGAAGTTTTTCTTGGTTTGTGGTTTATCTTGGGGAAGAAGGAAGATTCCTTTGGTAACTTTTCCTCCGATACTACGCGTTTGTATCGTGAGTCCATCACTGCAAAAAACAAAATTTTTAAAACCAGAAAATTAACGGATACATAAATATTTAATTTTACTGTGTTTAACACATAAGAAACAAATCCAATAAAAAACGATAGAAATGATTATATCCAAAATGTAATAATAATGCATCTGTCAGCATAACTGATAAATAATCTTACTTTCACCCCAAAGTTAAAAATTTGAAAAATTCGATTTGTTTAAATTTTTTGTGCATTGAAAATAAAATTTCACTGCAAAATAAAATTCATGCTATTCACGTGTCCTAGGATATTGTCAGCATAAATAATTTTACAAAAATGTAACATACCCAATATTCATATCTGCATATCTTTAAACGCTCATCGATGCAACTCTTGAGGAATAAGTTAAATCCACAGGGAAATAGAAGAGAATATTACGTCATAAAACCAATCCAACAATGCGATGTCTAAATCTCAAAAGTAGTTTCTAAATTTCAGATTTTTAAAATAAAATTAATTTTCTTTCTATATTTTCGCATGCATTCATGACATTTTTATTTTTTTGCATTTTTTGTGTTTAGATGTATCGGTCTCTAAATTCATTTTATCCATTTTTAGTAAACAGGAAGGCACTGGCAGCGCAAACAAAAAGTTAAACCTTCATGACTATTATGATAAAAAATAAAATACCCTTCAAAATTTAATTGCAACATTGTGGAATATACCAAAGAATGATATAGATGATGATTATACAAAACAAAATTGGATTATAGTCATAGTTATAATGCATAAATTGACAGAGAGCAATTTTTAATAATGTAATCTTTAAATAACAACTTTACTGTACGACGGGTTATATTGGTGGTTTGACCGTGTGTTAACCCCCTTGGTTTTTTCATTCACGGGGATAAACTCGAATATCATATCCATATCCTATACATTATACAATTATATATACGTACCGTGAAATGGGGTTACTTTGCCCACTTTTTGTGCATTTATGGCCATAACTTTAGACATAGTGAAGTTAAATGTTTTTTTTGTAGTTCAGTCAACATGTCTCATGTTGTACTACATTTCTTATGTGAAATTATGAGATTAATTTTTTTCATACTGTTATTTTTTTTAAAAAACCTCCAGGTGGGCAAAGTACCCCCGTATAGGGCAACGTTGCCCACATATGTATTTGTACATTTGAATGCACAATCTGCCATGGTAAGATGCAATTTTAAACTTCTAGAGACAACTTAGCCCACTCTGAAGACAAAAAAAACTACTGGAACCAATATTTATTATAAAGCTGGTACAATAGCATCAGTTATTGTATGGTAGAGTACATAGTTCTTATAATTGTTTTTTGTCACATTGTTACTAATACAGAACAATTGTAAAAACTATAAACCAGAGCTAAAAATTATCCCATTGTTTTATATTTACTTTAAATAAGTGGCAAATCAATTGCGAAACAAAATAAACCAAGAAACGAATGAAGAACATCATGAAACATACACATCATGAAAAATTGCAACAAATACATTGTTATCGGAGATTGGTAATACCACTCAATTCAGCACGGAAAGTGTATTGCTCTCTTCTGTTTGGTTGTGGTGGTGGCAAGCTCAAAACTATTTGGTTTAAGTCGACTTCACAATATTCATTTATCCAAGCAAAGAGCTCTTTTCCAAGATGCTTCATGAAATGAATTTCTGCAAAAGCCGCAGTTGCATCGAAATTGACAATCTCACCAACATAATGAATCACACTTGACTTGACAATATATTTTATAACCACAAAATCTCCGCACTTATTTCTGCTTTCTTGTGGCCAATTTTCTTCTTCACTTGATTCTAGATCATCTGATGTATCATTGTAGTGTAAACTGCAATCACTCTCATCACTGCTGCTCCAGTAAGCATGCTGCTGTGCACCACCTGTCTTTTTCTTTTTTGCCTTTGTAGACACCTCATCTGCTCTTACTATATTTCCTTTCGTTGAGTTTTTCGTTTTTGTTATTGGCAATCCACTAGTAGATGGTTGGCAAGTCTTCAAATCATCAACACTGACTGATTTTCCTGGTGGCACTTCCAATTTCTTTCTTTTTGCCCCTTGTCTCTTCTTTATACGATTCTGCTGTAGGTAAGTAAGAACACTATCAGATATACTACTTGATACACTATCATCTAAGTCTGTACTTGGAAGTCGCTTGAGAACTTCATTATGGGTTATATGGATATATCCCTGTTGCTTTGAATCCAGATTTTATGATGTTTGTGTCATTTCCATCCTTTTGCAATATTTTCATCAGCTTACTTAGAAGGTTAGGGAACATGTGCTTATCCAATGAAGTGCTGCTCGGGTATTGCTCTTTGTATTCACTGACAATGTTTCTCCAATGTGTTTTTACAGGACGGAAAACAGACACATCAAGTGGTTGAGTTAGGTGGGTAGTGTTTGGTGGCAAAAAAGCAAAATTAATGTGGAGTTCTTCACACTTTTGAATGACTCTACTGTTCAAATGAGAACTTAAATTATCTCCAATAATGACTTTTGTCCCAGGAAGTTTTTTTGCCCAAGGAACAATAACACTGGTAAACCAGTCTTCGAAAGTGCATGCATCAAACCAACCAGATGTGGTCCTTCCATAGCGAGTACTTGGTGGACCACCCTCACACCAACTGTGCCACAGCTTTATTGATTTATACACAACGTACAATGGCAGAAACTCGCCGTTAGCTGTTGCTGAAAACATTACACTAACAGCACCCTTTGAGAAGTTTTTAATTCGTTCTGGATATTTAACACCACGACAAAAAATCATCTTCTTTACTCCAGGGTCATCACTGAAATTTGTTTAATCATAGTTAACTATGTGTGTGCTTGGAATATCTTGAAGTGTGGATTGAAGGTGTCTAAAGTACACATTTATATCATCATGACTTGTCTGAGCTCTTGCTCTTTTGATATTTCTACACAAGCGTTCAGTAAGTGAAGATTTGTGACGATGAAGGAATCCTTTCACCCAATCATAGCCAGGCATATTATTAGTAAAGCACTCTATTACTTTTCCTTTAGAATCAATATGATTTTTTACAATCATTCGGACATCAAGACAGGATAGAGGCATTCCCCATTCCGCGCAAATTAGAAGATGATGAACCATTGCTCTCTCTTCTTCCTCTGTCAATGCAGTGGGCCTACCTACAGATTTTGAGTGGAGTTTCTTTAATTTATTAGATAAAGTTCTCCTGGGAACCCTGTACTCTTTCTCTGCTTTTCTGACTGACATCCCCCCTTGAACAGCTGATAGTGCATTTTTCAAACACTCTTCTGAGTAATTTTTATATGGCCGTGACCCCTTTCTTTTCCTGTATCTTCTCATTGCATTTACACTATTATTTACACTATACATGAAATTTTCCTAGAAAGTTAAATTAAAATCTGTAAATGCATTTTAAGCATCAACCAATGTAGGAATGACTAATGAATTACCGTACTCATGTAACATGATTAGGCATCTCAAAGTGGGCAAAGTTGTACCGTATACACCAAAATAAGCATGAAGTTTAAAAAGTTCACCAACATTTTTTTGTTTTTATATGGAACCAAATAAAAATCATATGCAATAAGTTGCTAATGAGAATATCTTCACTCACAATACTTATCATATTTATATCATTATTAATAATAAGGCTGTAAGAGAAAGTACTAAGCAACATTATTTTTGAAAAAAAACAGGACCTGCAAAAATACAAAAAATAATGGTTTAAAGATAATTTTTTCACTTGTTTTTATGGAAGTATGGTAATCATATGATGAATTTATACTATAAAATAAAAATTCACTTAGTTTGTATGTAAAAGCTGGAATATTTTCACTTTCAAAAATTTTTGAAATTTCGGGCAAAGTTGCCATGAAGGGCAAAGAAACCCCATTTCACGGTATACTAATAAACCAGTCTGGAAAGTATGGCAGATCTCGACGAGATCTCGCGGGTGCACAACCCCGACCGCCGGGTGCACGATCCCGACAGCCGGGTGCAGATATACCAAGCAATTACTTATCGCCATTTCTCTGTTGGAACTTTCGTAAACCTATAGAAACGGCCGAAATAGAAATACACGGTACAATAAATAATATTTTTTCTGTTTTGGACTTTTTTGCATCAATTAACTCTGGAAAGCAATTAATGTTCCATATTTTTTTGAAATGTGAATTCCCATATCGTACCCATGACTATTCAATCGATTTAATCCAGTCCTAACAGATAAAATTAAATTAGAGTTTCAGGTTTAGGATTAAAACTAGTCTTAATAGCTCAGTAAATAAATCGTTTGCATTTTAAACAGAACACTGATGTATGTTTCTTCGATAACTAACCTATAAACATGTTCGCTTTCCTTCTCGCTTTAGGTAAAGTACCGTGCGTATCAGTGTTCGAGACTATTTGTGCGATTCAATCTGACCGCATCGAATGCTTAATCGACGTTTCCTGGGTTAAGGGAAAGCTTATTTACTGTGCTTTTCATTGAATGTGAATAATTAGTCGTAGGGCTGCGTTAAATGCGTTAATCGTTGACGAATGGTTTGTTTTTATATAGCAAGTGCAGGTTAGCAGGGGTGCATTTTACGATTTTTTCGGGTGCATTTATGATATTTTAAAAAATATCGCGGGTGCACTTGCCATGCTTTCCATACTGGCTAATAAAGGCCACATTACTAAACAATAGTTAGCGGGGTGCATATAATAATTAATATGAGTTGCTGTGCTATGTTTAATAATAATATTGTGAATAAATACCTATGCATCAGAAGAATTAAGAAACTGTGAAAATATTGATTAAAAGTACCGTATAAACTGTAATTTCAATCAATATGCAATTTACCTAGTGAAAATATGAAAAGTTAAACTGTACAAAAATATGCTCTTTGGAATATGCAAAAAAATATATTTTTATAATTACATTAATTGTGAAATACATAAAAAAAATAGCAATTAATATAATCTTCTTGAGCAAATATTAATGATTTACCATTAGCAATAACAATAAGCTGTACTGTATAAATAACAGTCATTAAATTGGTGTAAAATGTCATCAAAAATCATATTAAAACGGTCAAAACTTGAATCAAGTTCTCCAATACCGGTAGCAACTAAGTTACATATTAATAACAAACTACTGTTACCAAAAAAGTGTTGCCAATGTAAAATTATAACACTAGCCAAGTGAACAAGTAAACAAACTATATCAAATAAAGAGAAGAGAACAATACAGGGCACTTAAATTAGCTGGACAATTTTTTAAGTATTAATTTTTAATATCCTTTGCTCAAAATTATCGAAAGAATGCAATAAAGGCTAAATAAATAATTGCAACAATTTCAATTTTTGCAATTAGAAACAAATGGCAACATGAAAACGATAAAATGATTGATTTATGAATCAAGCTGTTGTAAAAAAAAGGTAAAATTTTTGAAAGTATTTGGGTTGAATTTCTGTAATTGTTTAATTTTTTTGGTTGTATTGACGTTCACAAAACAAGTTTATTTTATAACCATTAACAATTTTTTTGCCCCCGAAATAGTGAGAGTAAAGTCTATCGCGCTTGAGTGATTATTTTGTTACGCATGATAAGTTACAGGGCAAGAGGTCGGATTTGATAAACTTTGTTAAAATAAATAGCGTTTTAGTTTTAAACTTTGTCATTTTAATACAAAAACAACAAAATGGGTAATTCGGACAGCCATGAAGTGACATTTGAAAAACAAGAGGGAAAATTCGTCCAAACAGCTGACGGTATTAAGGTAAAATACTTTTGGAAATAAAGTAAAATACAACATAGTTTGATATGATATAAGATAACCACTTCTTATATAAATAAAGAAATCCCCTATTTTATGGTACTTCCGTTACAAAATTTCTGTTTTGAATGTTTGCCAACTGTAGGTGTGACCACATTCAGGAATTATGCCAAAATAAAACTTGAAAACCGAAGATATCGTCTGGGTAAAACCAATTTCTAACACAGTCAAAAAACGATACGTTTAAACACATCAAATCAATTGGAATACAATAGTCTGACCGGTTAGGCTGGCCATTAAGTGCGTTGCCTTTCAATGCAAAGGTTGCAAGTGCGAAACTGGTCGCTAGCTAGACGGTTGTGTCCTTGGGCAAGGCACTTTGGGAACATTGCCTGAATCCAGTGGATTAATGGGTTCTATCAAAATGAAGGAATGTGTGTATCATACACAACTTCCTGCAATAGCTCCGGTAACCCGACAGTGGGCGCGAGGTGATCTGGCGATTGCCCGTGTGTTAACCCTCTTGGTTTTCCCATTTACGGGGATAAACATAATTATCCTATCCTAATACGTTATAATTTCGCTGCCTGTATATATTAGAACAACTTGTACCCACAGTCGCATTGCTTACAGCTTCTGCAGTGCATTTAAAACAAATTCAGGTTTGCACAATCTACATTTTACTCAAAAATTGGAAAAGTACATCATTTTTCACTAATTTTTCGAGTGTTTTTGGAATGAATACTGAAATGTGCAATGTGCAAATATCCATGAGTTTACACTTTAGGTGTGTACACATCAAAGCTTTTGATTCCCCAAGTTCAAAATAAGGGCACCAAAGTGTGCAAACTATCAGTGTTTTGGCTCTCCAAATTTTAAAACTGATCTTCGATAAACACCCTCCAGTGAAATTATCAACCACCCACTCACCTTTTACCCTTTTTATGGTCCAACAGATTAGTCTAGTGGTTAAGTGCATCGCCTTTCAGCCGAAGGGTTGCAGGTATGAAACTGGTCGCTAGCTAGTTGTTTGTGTTCTTGGGCAAGGCACTTAACAGCCATTGGCTGAACCCAGCGGCTTAATGGGTTTTACTAATTTAAAGAAACATTTGTATCATATACAACACACTACTGTAATCGTCAAATCTTTGACAATTGCCTTTGTGTTAACCCCCTTGGTTTTCCCATTCAAGGAGATAAACATGAATATCCTATCCTAGCCTTTAATCCCTCTTTTTTTCCATATATTTTATTTTGTCATTATGTAGCCAGTATTAATATGGAACTCTGCCTTTAATTATTGCTGCAGGAGCATTTATACAGATAAATGCACTATTGTTAGAAAAATATTGTATTTTCCAAATCTATTAAAATTCGGTTTTAAACTGATGTATTTTTGCAAAACAGACATAATCACTGTTTTTATTTATTTTAGCTTTCACCAGCTCTCATCCAGAAATTGGCCGACGGTGATGACCAAAGCAATAAAAAAGTAGGTGTAATAATATATTTCATACTACACACAATTTGTTGAGGTTTATAATTTGCGTAGGTTAGGGTATAGGTAACACATACATTATATGGAATAATTAAAACCTTTTTTAAAGACGTGTACTAACAATTGTTCATTATGTTGTCTTGTTATGTTATTATGCTCTAATGTGTTTAGGATAGGATATTCAAGTTCATTTCCATTCATGGAAACCCCAAGGTGTTAACACAAAAAAACACACAATTTTACTGACTGTCAACCTTGTACAGTATTGCGACTAAACTTTTAATGATTTCCCATGAATTTAGCAAAACGAAAACCCACCGAATGACCGAAGTTCTGAAGAATCGGCAAGATTAGCTCAAGAATGTCAGATTCTGCTTGACGAACGGGAGAAACAGATGGCGTCCCTTGCGCAAAAGTATCAAGAAGATTTAGAAAATGAGCGGCAAAAGGTTGGAGATAGATCTCACATAAATTGCCATACTTCTACTAGTCAAGTTTAGGGCATGTGTAAAAAATGCATAGTACTGAACAACCTAGCAAACCTGATTTCAAATCAATTTTTTAGTGAAATGCAATTTGACACAACAACACATGTATTTAAACATCATGGTGATGATTCACTTTTGCATTTTTGACACATCTAATACGGGAAAACATTTCTGATGTATAATATTTAACATATTACGCACCTTGGGCAACATAATAATTTTTAAAGGACGTCTTTCGCACCCCTAAATTTTGTTCAATAGTTTAAGAAACTTCCCCTTGCATACTTTGACATGATGGTTTGTTAGACATCCGCAGTGTGTACCCTCTGCAAAAATATTTTATGATAATAATTTTCGGTATCGATATGTTTTGTTATAACTTGATTCTTTACAATTTCAGCACCAGCAATTTTATGATTTGTCAATCGAAGAATTCGAAAAATCTGCAAAAGCCGTCGAAAAGAAGTTTAAGTTAGTTTTACAAAGTTTTAAGAATAATATACTATTAAAAACACAATTTGAGTATGCACCAACCACAAGCAAAAAGTTTTATTTTTACCCATACTGGCTTATCAGAGCATAAACCAAACGATTCTAACTTATTGGCATGTTAGGACAGGTTAAGAACTTCAGGTTTATCTCCAGAAAGCCAAGTTAACACACACAGGCAATTGTCAAATAACTTCGCGCCCACCATCAGGTTACTGCAGCTATTGCAGTGTGTTTTATATGATAGACACGTTCAATTTGGTAGAACCCACTAATCCGCTGGTTTCAGGTAATGACCGTTAAGTTTCTTACCCAAGAACACAACCAACTAGCTAGCGACCAGTTTTCAACCAGCAACCTTTCAGCTGGCTGGCGTTAGCTGATGTTGAACAGACCTGGTGTTTTAAAGAGTTAACAAAGAATATAACTATAAATTTTTTTGTATACAAAACACTCTCAGAAATATACACAAGCAGGCTATTAAAATAGTATTTTAAGTCTTTTGTTTTAAGCGCATAATTTATCATATGCATGGCTTAAATTTGGTGCATGTGTTTTTGTTGATTGTTCGATTATAACCTGTGTTTGAATTCAGTTTGTTACTTGGTAGTTGGCTTTACTGTAGGAAAAGTTCGGTACCAAATTAACCTGACCCATTCAGCTTACACTTGTCCCATAAAAAAATCACAATTTAATATCCCGATTCCCGCCAATTTTCCCGATCACTTCCTAAAAGACCTTGGAAACAGGAATCGCCTTTCTTGGTTTGTTGCGATTTACACAAAGACGTTGATATTATTTTACAACATTAACTCGCCCAATAACTAGTGTATCAATTACATCTCCTGTTCACCCACAGAAAACCAAATTCGGAGCCGGTCTGCAAATCCTTTCAAGATGAATTGGTTGAATGTTATAAGAACAACCCGGGAAGGCCGCTAGATTGCTCTGAACATTTAGCTTCGTTTAAACGTTGTGTTAATATCGCAAAGGAGGTAAGTAATGGGAACCAGACATTGAAAGTGCTGGCATTAGGTGCTTAGAACACCTTTCTTCACAATGTATGTACTGCATGTATGGGAAACTCTGCTTATAGCTAAATCTCATTACAATGCCATTCTCGCGAGTATACTGTTAAATCATTATACTATACTTTAGCCATTTTACAAACCCTCGTTACTATGCTCTTTTAAGTACAGTATACTGTGGCCATTTAGTACTAACAGACGGCATAGTAGTGAGATTTGATTCTAGCTGTGCGTCACGCGCGCAGACTTTTGGACTATAGCTGGGGATGCCCTTGCACTTAAGGCAATTTGCTGGCGTAGACTAAACCCAGTGGATGAATCAGTTGAGCTAAAAACGAAATAAAAATTTACATACAAAATACCGAAAAATTAACATATAAAAATAACATAAATAACAATAACTGCTGTAACCTTATTGTTGGCGCAAGATAATCTCCTGCTGGTTAATCTGCCAGTGGTTACGGTCGCCTGTTAACCCCCTTGGTTTTCCAATTAACAGGGATAAACATGAATATCCTATCCTATACCTAATTTGTCCTTTGTAATTCTAGTTGCCAAGATAACGGCTGGCTAAATTATTCACAAACTGTAGTATTATTAAATCTAAACTTTAAACCGCAGAGCGTTTTATCATCTAGAGTGGAACCAGAAGGTGCGTGAACAAACCACATGTGCTCTTTGCTTTTCTTTATATGAAACATTAAAATTTGAATGAATAAATGTTGTGCAATTGATGTTGGTTGTATTAAAGTAAAATGTGAGGTAATGTTAAAATAGTATAAACTTTGTGCAAAATGCAAATTATAGAAAAACATAAATACACCCGGCGTCCAATTTGTACAATTAATTCGAATGCCACTACTACCAACTATTATGGTGTTTTGCTAATCAAATTTTGTTTAGCAATGTGAATCGGATGGTTATATTGTACAAATGAGTATAGAATTCTAGGAAATGTTGATGAAAACTAAAATATTCCAAATCCTATAATCTAAATACATAATAGGTTGAACCTTGGGCTTGGTGGTTCCTAAAAAAAGGTTGAATTTGTAAGTAATACAATAGATTAATAATTACAAGACAGTTTATTAAAATCATATACACACTAGCTCTTCAAAGATAAAAAAATTCAATGATAGGTATCAACTTCGGCAGGATTTATTTCTGGGAAAGTGTTTTAAACCGTTGTTTTGGACGTTTTATTTCCGGTGAAAGTGTTTCACACCGTTGTTTCGGACCTGCTCGAATGACGCAAACTGACTTTCGCGTTGCTGCAGTGCGTAGTGACCTTGTAATACAGAGTGTCAATATCCTGCTCTGACACCATTGCGCTGTTTGTCACCGACACTGCGTCGTTGGCGCCCGGCGTTGACGTCAGGATGCCGTTATAGACGTCATCGTCAAGGCCAATGAAGTCATGCGAGCGAGAACGGTTATCACATCTCGGCTCGTGGGAGTATTGGAGTGGAATTGTGTTGTAAAACGCTGGATTATTGTGTGCACCTGCAACCGGCGTGTTAAAGTACGGTGCGTCGCTAGCAGGGGTGTTAAAGTAGGAAGTGTGAGTCAGACTGTCGATATTGTACTCAGATACAGCAAGATCAAGATGACGCATGTCCAAATCATCATCCACTTCCAGGGCAAACGGCAACTCCAGGATCACATCTGAAATTAAAATAGGATATTAATGTTTATCCCCGTGAATGGGACAACCAAGGGGGTTAACACATGGGCAATTGTCAGATCACCTCATGCCCACTGTCGGGTTACCGGAGCTATTGCAGTGTGTTGTATATAATAAACACGTTCCTTTAATTTTGGTAAAACCCATTAATCCGCTGGGTTCAGGCAATGTCCGTAAAGTGCCTTGCCCAAGGACACAACCGACTAGCTAGCGACCAGTTTCGCATCTGCAACCTTTCGATTAAAAGGCAAAGGACTCAAAATAATTAGAAGAGTTTACAGTTTTGACCAAATACGAACTCTAATTGTTAACCAATATCAAAATCTGTAAATATAAACTAGAGATTGTCAACCACATGTGAACAACCCCTATTTGTAAACACATTTTGTTCGATATATATTTATACAAGCATGGTCCCATAGTTACCAAACCAAACTTATTTTTCATGTGCAGTTAAAAATACAATATTTTTGTCAGATTTAAAAGCTAAATTCAAAAAAAACACACCGATTTAGTTTTTCATGGCTTTGGGGGAATTCCCATGTAGTTCATAAATTTCTGTTTTTACATATCTGTTTTACTAAAATCTGTCAATAACTTTCTAAAAAAAATAAAAAAAAAATAAATCATTAGTCATGATACAAAGTCTATGTTACATTCTTCTCCAAGATGGGGTATTAAAACTTTCCCTGAAAGCACACAGCAAATCAATTCTTACCGTTATGATCAGTAAGCTCACCGACAGTGGGTGAAAGGTCATGTATATTATGCAAATGAGCTGGCACACTTAAGCTCATTTTCTTCGACTGGTTCTCTAGATCATATGGGGGTCGACCTGGTGGTGGGTAAAGGTCAAATATTTTAATGCAACTCGACAATGGAATGAGACGTTACTGTGCAGCCTCTTTTAATTGCTCCAATTTTGATACCAAGTGGTATCAAAAGAGTTATCTATATTGAAAGTCATATCTCATTATTCACAATGTTAATAGATCCAGCAACTCGACTGTGGACATTACATACTCTGCACCTGAGCAAGTCACTTTACATTGCTTCAATACAGTGGCATATAAGTCATCCAAAATAAAAACCATGGGTGGGGATCAAACCAAGAACCCTCTAACAACCCCCCACCAAGCTAAAACCGGCCGATTAGTCTGGTGGTTAAGTGCGTCGCCTTTCAATCAAAAGGTTGCAGGTTCAAAACTGGTCGCCAGCTAGTCGGTTGTGTCCCTGGGCAACGCACTCTGACGGACATTGCCTGAACCATAGATACTACATTAATGTAGTATTTATGCCTGAACCCAGCGGATTAATGAGTTCCACCAAATTGAAGGAACGTGTCTATCATATACAACATAATCACTCCGGTAACCCGACGGTGGGTGCGATGATCTGAAGATTGCCCGTGTGTTAACCCCCTTGGTTTTCCCATTCACAGGAATAAACATGAAAATCCTATCATATCCTAAGTCATCCAAAATAAAAGTCAAGCGAGGGAATCAAACCAAGAACCCTCCGACAACCCCCACCAAGCTAAAACCCCATGCAACAATGAGCATCAGGTTACCGTCGGTCTTCCGATCCTTAGGCGGCTTCACACCAAGCGAGATGCTGAGTCTTTTCTTCTTGTCGAAGCTGCTCATATAAACCTGGCTCCGTGGGTGTTGATGCATTGCTTTCTTGTGTAATCTTGGGATGGGAGCATAAATAGGAGGTTAACTGTTTAGTTTAGGATAGATAGGATATTATATTATATAAGTGTTGTGTATGATTCCCACGTTCCTTCAATTTAGTAGAACCCATTAATCCGCAAGGTTCAGGCAATGTCCGTTAGGTGCCTTGCCCAAGTACGCAATTCGACTAGCTAGCGACTAGTTTTGCACATGTTGAAAGGCGACGCACTTAACCGCTTTGCTCGCTAGCTATATTAAAGAACAATGGAATAATTGTTTTAAGTTAAGGAGGTAAGATAAATGACAAAACTACAGTAGTTTAAAACAGAAATGTCAATGGCAACACTTTCAGCGGGTTAGTGGTCATGGTGCAGGAGGGTTTATTGGACTTTCGAAGTAATGAAATAAGAAACAACGATTGTGTAGCCAAATGGTTAAGGCGACAATACATATACGGACTCTTGTAAAAAAAGGTCCTAGTGGCAAGCCCATCATGGGTTCGAAACTTAAATTTAAAAAAAAATACGGTTGTGTAGTCAAATGGTTGGCACGACCGATACATATAACAACTTTATAAAACGGCCTTAGAGACGAGCCGTCATGGAATCGAATCTCAGCCCGAAAATAAAATAAGAAAACAAGTTCGGACTATATATCAACACAGCTTACCTCTTCTGCTTGTTGTGATATGCCAAGAACGCTGCAGCTACTATGTACAGCAGACATGATAATAATGGCCACAACAGTGTGTGGCACACCGTGCTTATATCCAGGTTGATTTGCTTGATCACTTGGCTGGGGTTGGTTGGATTAAAGTAACATGTATGGCTAGCATTTGGTTGCGTAAATCTGTGATTAAGTGGGTGTGGTTAGAAACATGGGGTATAGAATAAGTAGACTTACCATAATTTCTTGGGAGTAAATCCGGGTTAACCCCCTAGGTTTTCCCATTCACAGGAATAAACATGAATATCCTATCCTATCCTTGCAACCAGTTTCAACCCACCACTTGTAGACTGTAAATTTACCACGACACCGCTCACCCCCCAACTTTTGTCCACAAATGCCATTTATACTCGACCAACTTAACTGTTTCACGAATCCTTTGACGCAGAAATTTGGATCGTACGCTTCGTTCCATCCACCACACTCTGCCTCCATCTGGTGGTACAATCCATATTTTCCAAACGTGTATGAGCACTGTGATGTCATAAGCAAGTCGTTAGCGCTTAGTGAAAGATCAATTGTTGGACAACAATCATTTTTAGTTTTAGTTACGCAAGTAATGATTATTTTGAAATTAAAATTTATTAAAGTTTTTAGATGCTTGAAACAATAAACAGTATTTTACACATTTAAAATATGTTTGAAGCTAAATTATCAACAACAAAAATTGGCAATTTGAAAAATAAAAAATTGATGATTTTTGCTTTAATTTAAAGTGCTATTGGATACAGATGTGGCTCTAACTCCAACAGGTTAGTCTGGTGGTTTAGTGTGACGCCTTTCAACCGAAGGGTTGTAGGTGTAAAATTGGTCGCTAGCGAGTCAGTTGTATCCTTGAGCAATACACTTAACAAAAATTGCCTAAACCCAGCGGAATAATTTGTTCTACTAAATTAAAGAAACGTGTGAATCATACACAACACAATGCAATAGCTCTGGTATCCCGACGATGGGCGCGAGGTAATCTGACGATTGCCCGTATGTTAACCCCCTTAAACACATGAAATATCCGATCATAACTCACAGGATTACAGTTCACCATGGCTTGCTCGTTTTCCAACAACACCCCCCTAGTGGTATAGCCTCCTCCAGTTGCATACTCCACGTTGATCTGCCGAGGGTTGAGTTAAATGTGGAAGGTAAACTGTTATAACTTCTATCTGCACAATGTCTTATCGTTTGTTCAATTAAATGTTATTGTCTATAGGGTGAGATATTTATGTGTTATCTGCTACAGGATTGGGAGCAAAACAGTACAGTTGACTGTGTTGATTTTATAGTCCAGCGGTTTATAGGACAGCAGACAGGACCAGGAGGGATATGGAGTCGATCTCCACACTAACCACTTTTCTGCATGTTTTAATGCACAAGTAACCACGATTACCATATTTTATGGACCATAAGGCTTGCTTTGAATAATTTTTTTTAAATAAATCATGCGCCTTATAGGTAGTGCTTTATGCTATATTGTTTACACTTAAAATCAGAAACACGAATATTATTTTATAAACAAACCACCATTCTTACCAATAAACCAAACCGAATCAAGGCAATTTTTTGACATTATCTGACGCATTAATATAAGATACGTTAAAGGGGATTAACAGAAAAAAACAACAATACTTTAATAGCGCTGCAACTTTAATAGCAACTGGCGTTTTATCACCTTTGCCGCCACGAAAAAAAAATATGTGTATTCTTTATTGTTAATCATAAATTTTAGATTGGACTTTTGGACATATTAAAACATTGAGCAAATTAAAACACAAAACAAAACGACATAGCCAAATTTAATTTTAGGTAAGAAATATTCAAGTTTTCCACAAAATACAAACAGATTAAGGTCCACCCACCTGAGCGCATGGTTGAAACAAATCAGTTCCTGCACTGCAACTGGCTGTTACATTCAGTATTTCACTTCCTCGCACATAGCAAGTGGTTTGCGTGAACCCCCTTCCCAGAATAAATGGACGCAAGTTGTATATGACAACGAGGATTAGAAACAAAATTAAACTCAGAACAACAGGTGATCCAAACAGAAGGAAAAGCCGAAGAAAATCAAAGAGTTTTTCGCGTTGTCTGAAAAAGCGTTTGTTCTTTAGAGTGCAAAGTATCTATTTGAGGTGCAATTTTTTTTAACTTAACTGTGGGGTTGAGGTGTCTTACAGTAGGATAGGATATTCATGTTTATACCCGTGAATGGGAAAATCAAGGGCGTTAATACACACAAGCTATCGTCAGATCACCTAGTTAATAAAGCTAGCTTTCCACTGACCATGATATACTTAATCAATTAATTAACCATTAACAGTAACAGCTACTTGACTGTGAGAATGATGTGTAAAACAAAAATAATTAAAACTTTTGCTTCTTACACATGATATGAATCGGCCATCCACAAATGTCCGACCGGTTAGTCTGGCGGTTAAGTGCGTCGCCTTTCAACCAAAAGGTTACAGGTTTGAAACTGGTTGCTAGCTACTCGGTTGTTTCCTTAATTAGGCATTGCAACGAACATTGCTCGAAACCAGCGGATTAATGGGTTTCTACCAATTTGAAGGTCTCCTTTATATATAACACAGTGCAATAGCTCTGGTAACCTGACGGTGGGCGCGAGGTAAACTGACGATTGCCCTTGTGTTAACCCCCTTGGTTTACCCATTCAAGGGTATAAACATGAATATCCTATCTTATCCTCCTCTATAATAATTTCAGAAAATCTGTTGGGGACCAGGTGTGTTACAATGCCCATGAATAAAGCTTAGGTCCCCTTTCATAAGGAGATAAATAACCCAACTATGCACAGACTGTGATCATATCACTACCTCGACTGTGGGGTTGCTTGCAATGCTAGTTGATAAAAACTGCCTTCAAACCCTCACGGATATAAAAGAACAAACCATTCAAACACTGTAATACCTTCAGAAACTTTATGATGATTTGTGTTTAATTGACACCAGAGAAATAAATAATGTTACTTTGAATGGTTTATCGTTATAATGTTACTTCGAAATGTTATCGTAATAATGTTATTTTGAAATGTTAATCGAAGAAATGTTACTTTGAAATGTTAATCGAAGAAATGTTACTTTGAAATCTTAATCGTAAAAATGACCCAAAAGGAAAAAAGCAATGAATCTACTATGATGAAACAATAACAAAACTCACCTTCTAGAATGACACAAGTTTCCACTAAGGCTTTCCATTATGACATGAATTAAATCAATTATTACATCACAACCAAACTCCTGTTGCATTAAAATTTAAATGAGATTAATTTGATTTTAAAATTCCTACACCAAAATCAACACATAGGTGAAATATTTGAACAAAGTTTTAAACAAATTTAATGCAATGGTGCTAAAAATGCTCAGATAAGTTAAACGTCACATATGAAACTGCATTTAAAAATTGAATTTCTTGCACAGAAAAATGAATATGGTAAAATAAGTTGCGCAATATAAGACACAGCAGGTGGTACTAGCTATATGACATAAAAAGCAAATTATAAACTACTGTATGCACCAAAATTTTAAGAAAAATGCAAGTAAAACACCTCGTGTCCACAGTTGAATTACTTGAAAAATTATAGTATGTGTGTTTTATGCAATTTTTATAAGTAAAAATGTTTAATATCAGTAAAACAGATTGCGAGAGAGTTGATATGATTGGGCTCACAGGGTTTGTATTACATTTGTTTGACATGTATGGGATTTGTGACATCATAAAAGCTAATAATGAATACATCTTTAAAAAATTAAAATTTAATTAGATTGTGACATCA